>JBAMCP010000702.1:0-39027 GCA_037075105.1 Lissocephala sabroskyi | reverse complement strand
AATTGCCCAACTCCTGAAAAGGAAATTGGGCGGCCTCGGCGGTGGACGCGGCGGAGGACTCGGCGGTGGATTGCTGGGAGGCGGCGGCGGTGGTGGCGGCGGCGGCGGCATTGGCAGCCTGCTGGGCGGTAAACTCGGCGGCCTCGGCGGTGGTGGCGGCGGCGGTGGCTACTCCGGCGGCCAGTCTGGCGGCTACTCCGGCGGCCACTCCGGCGGCTACTCTGGCGGCTACTCTGGCGGTCATTCCGGCGGCTACTCCGGCGGCCACTCTGGCGGCTACTCTGGCGGCCATTCCGGCGGCTACTCCGCTCCTGCTGAGAAGGTTGTGATCGTCAAAGTCATCAGCGAGGGCGGCCATGGTGGCTACTCCGGCGGCGGCTACTCTGGCGGTCACTCCGGCGGCTACTCCGGCGGTCACTCCGGCGGCTACTCTTCCGGCGGCCAAGGAGGCTGGAGCAACGGCGGCGGCTACTCCGGCGGCGGTGGTTACTCCACCGGCGGCCAGGGAGGCTGGAGCAACGGCGGCGGCTGGTAATCAGCCCCCTAACCACACCAAATCCCTGCCATCATTTCAGTCCCTGTCCAAATCGCATATACACTGCCAAAATATCCATTAACCCTTCACCGCCCCGTCACCTCGATTTTTTTTTTTAGTTTGTAGTTTTTTTTTGTCCCCCCAAAATTCTTTTTATAATTTTTTTTTTCTTAGTTTCTATGCGAGAATTAAAACCCAACCGAATTTTTATTTTTCGAAATTTTAATTTTTAATTCCTCGAAATTTATGCAAAGATCAGAATTCCACAAAACCTGTCCGGCCAACCGCTTCCTCGACAACACCCGTGGCCATTCAGTTAGTGGCACGCGGAAATTGGGTTGCCAGGATGGCGAGAAGCCTCAGCCGATCGGCTGGCGATCCCCAGTCTTTTTTTTATTGAATTGCCGGCATGGCTTTTTGTGGGCTAATTGACTTCAACCTGTCACACTAATGGGCAAATTTGTAGCTTCGATGTCGCGATCCGTGCAAAAAATCACACGTCAAATTAACAAGCCAATTTGCTCGGGGGACGCGAAGCGATCGCCGCGATCTTCCAACTTTGAAGTTGGGCTTGGGGTGGGGGCGGGGCAACTGTTGGGTTTGACAGGGGCGGTTGTAAAAATCCATTGAGGTTTTCTATTTTTGCGCAATCTCCGTGGTTGCGGAATTTAGTGCAGTCGAATTTGATTGATTGCCCGAAACCATTCAGTCCGTCGAGAGCAACAAAAGACACCGACAAATTTATGCCGCCCATGAAACTTACGGCAACAACAACAACAACAGCGACAATAAAAATGGCAAGCAAGTTGTCTGCGAACGTGCAAAAGTCAAAAGGTTGAATGCTTTTGGTTTTTCCTCATTTTCAGCAGCAGCAAGAAAAATAAGCCCGATGATCGCAGCTCGTTTGCCGGGCACCTCCCAAACTGCATATTCAATGAACCGAATTCTGCACAGCCCCAGACCATTAAATACTCTTTTCTGAACCTAACACTTTGGCAATTTGAGCGGCTATCGAAAACTGGAGACTGAAAGTCTCAAACCCCCACGAAAGTATACATATAACACTTACGATAGGGAAAATGGGGATAATATTTAAGGTTCATTTGGGATCAAATATTGGATTCATGGTTTACTAGGAGAATAAAAAATCCTCCCTAAAGTCTTTTAACTTCTCCCTTCTCCTGAACATATTTTGGAATAAGAGAATCTTTCATTTAAATTTCTCAGCCAAAAATTTCTGCTTACAAAGAATTTCCATAGAATTTACGTGGTCTATATAGGAATTTGATTTATTCCAAATCTCCAAATCACACTTCAAAAGAGAACTAAAGAATATAAATTCTCTTTTTTTAAATTCTACAAATCATACGATATAACTCTATGGGCAATATTTAAGGTTAAATTGAAAACAAATAACGAGCTTCGTAATTCACTTAGGGAATATAAAAAACTCTCCTATAAATCTTTTAGATTTTTAATTTAACTCGTCTCCCTACCCAAGTTAGCTTAAAGTGGATCTTTTAATAAAATTCTTTAGCCTTATATATCTGCTTATATGAAATTATGAAAGATAATTAGATTTTCTGAATTGAAATTCGTTCCACGTCTCCAAACCAAACTTCTTAAGATTACCAAAGATCCCTTCTCTATCAAAGATTCCCTCAATTATCATAGATTCTCTACGGGTATTCTCTTGGTCTTTAAAGAATTTCGGCTCAACTTTTTTCCGGTCTTTAATTACTCAAATGAGCGCTAAAACTTTGAGACTTCCTCACCGGAAACAAACGACCGTTAAAGGCCCCCAAAGATCTTCCGATTTCGAGCTTCGCTATTCTTGATTTTACCCTCCAACCGGATATAGGCATTCATTTAAGATCTATAAATTTACTGCGTTAGGGAGCTTCTGTTTACTCCCACTGCATCTTACAGTTATCCAAATTACCACGTCAGCCTCATCGATCTTTGTCGTCTTAAACGACAGCAAACGATCTCCGCCGTCAGAATTGTATGATGATTCCGTTTATGGAGATCTTTTGCATTTGTTAGACTCGCTATAGTTTTAAAGATTGATCGATCGTTTGCATGATCATTGCTGGATTTCCCCCGCCCCCTCTGAGAGACCACGTGTGCACGGTTGGCAAGTCGGTTGGTCCCACAAATCCAATTTAGTTTTTTTTTTTCTTTTAATTTTTTTTAATGAATCCAAAAGCAGTTCGAATAATGGCAACCATAAAACCAACTGCCCTCCCCCCTGGGGCTTATGGCCCCCAGAACCGCCGCTCAATTAGTTGGCCTACAGAATTTTTACATAAAAATGGCGCGCCAATAAATCGAACATCATAATGGGACTGCAGTTTACAGTGTTGTCGGCACAGTGGTACGAAATCGATGAAGAATGAAAACTAAAGAAGCTTCGATTCATCTCAAGAAAGCATTTCAAACCAGAAATAAACAATCTTGGAATTATGATACAATTTTCATAATATTTTATCCACAAAAAAGAAAAAGAAAGAAGAACTAAAAGAAATGAATGGAAAGCTTTATAGATTTATGAAAAGGAAATGGGATCAAACTTTAGAGTCTAGACTTGTGAATAGATCGAGGGACTCAATCAACCCTGGCTGATAGTTGATTCAGTAAAGACTTAAAAGGAAATATAGGTTATAGATTTTGTCTCTTGGTTTTGGTTTTCGTTATTAAGCTAAAGAGGATAAATTAGAGAAGGTGTTGAAATGATTTGAATACACTTCTTCAAGCTTCTGTCCTCGAGTTTAGTTGGTCCGCAAACACGTGGGGCAAACACGCCGCTCAAAGACCAAAGTTATGAGAAAAAGTCTGATTACAATTCTTAAACGGACTAAATTAATAGATTTACTTTACTCTAAGCTCTTGTCATACATTCAGAAAGCAAGAACAGGAATTGGGTAGAATCAATGAGATTGATAATAAAATCAGTTCTTTACCAGAAACCAATCCAAGACACCTTAGATTCTCTCCCAGGCAACATCAGCAATCGAAATGAAGAACAAGAAAATGACGAAGAATAAACTTTGAACAGAAAGGACTTTAAGCTAGTAAACGGAGCCGATTTCAGGAAACCTATCGACGATTTGGAACTAAGTTTCAATCAATTTCTATTTCACTCTCTGTCTGTTTCTGAGAAGCTTAAACTTAAGAAACCTCAACCTAAATTCATTTTAAAGCCTTCCATTTCTCTGAGAAGCTTGATACCTTTACAGGCTTAAATAAAAAGAGGAATTCAGAATTCCTAATAGAGAGAACTCTCGGCCCAAAATTTGCACTAAATCGCGACTATCCAAGGTTTGTTTTGTGAGTCGCCGCAAAAAACCCACTGTGGATGACCCCGGCTGCCTGGGGTGGCGCTGGCGCACGTCAGGTGCTGCGTGGCAAGGCAGCGAGGCTTCGTGCCACAAAGCGTGCAAAATCGAAAGTTGGCATAACGAGCCACCGCCACCAGCAGCACCACCAGCAGCAGCACCACTGTAAGCGGCTGCCCAACTGCCGTCGACCCAACCGTCGTCACCTTTACCGCCTCTGGCAGCGCAAACCCATCGGCAAACATTCGTCGTCGTCGTTGTCGTCATCGGCCGAGTGGCCGACGGTGGTCGACTGGGTTAGCCGCCTTGCAGATTTGGCAATTACAGCTGATTACACGGCCAGCAGCCCAGAGCGGCCGACTGAGGCGGCTGGGCGGGCGGAGGGCGTCGGGCGGCGGGCGGCCAGAGAGCCTCGGTCTGTGCGGCTGGCACTTCTCGCTGGCTTAGAATCTTTGATGAGCGTTTGGAGAGGTATAAATAGGCAAGATTGCGCCCAGTCGGAAAGTAGTTAGTGCTTAGCAGTAGCGAGATGCAATCAACGCGGTTCTGGTCTTTGGGAGTTTTGGTGCTGCTGGGCGTCAGTGCCTACGGCAAGCCACACGGTGGCTGGAGCAGCGGCGGCGGCGGCGGCAGTGGTTGGTCCTCGGGAGGCAGCTCCTCGGCCTGGCCCGGCAAGGTTTCAATCAGCTCCTGGCCGTCCAGCGGTGGCGGCGGCGGCGGTTGGTCCTCCGGCGGCAGCAGCTCTGGCTGGCGTTCCAGCGGCGGCCATGGAGGCGGCGGCGGCCTGGACTTGTCCAGCGCCATCTCTAGTCTGTCCGGCTGGAAGACCCAAGCTCTGTCTGGCCTAACCAGCGGCTGGAAGTCTGGCGGCGGCGGTGGCGGCGGCTGGTCCTCGGGAGGCGGCGGTCATGGCGGCAGCAGCGGCGGCTGGAAGAGCAGCCTTGGCAGCGGTTGGTCCTCCGGCGGCAGTGGTGGCGGCGGCGGCTGGAAGAGCAGCCTCGGCAGCGGTTGGTCCTCCGGCGGCAACGGCGGCGGCTGGAAGAGCAGCAGCCTTGGAAGTGGCTGGTCCTCCGGCGGCAACGGTTGGTCCTCCGGCGGCAGTGGCGGCAACGGCGGCTGGAAGAGCAGCAGCCTTGGCAGTGGCTGGTCCTCGGGCAACAATGGAGGCGGCTGGTCTTCGGGTGGCAGCGGTGGTGGCTGGAAATCCGGTGGCGGCGGCAGTGGTTGGTCCTCTGGAGGATCTTCCAACGGCTGGAGCTGGTAGACGAGCCCGAAAAGGAACCCCACAAGGACGGCCCAGGATCCCACTCAACCACACAAATTGTACATAACTCCATATAATCACACTTAAGAATTCTACGCTATTTTCTTTCGTAACTTTTTTTTTTTTTTTGTTCTTCAAATTGCAATAAAGCTGAGCTTAAAATGGAGAACCCCGAAGGATTTTTTCCAAATTTTACAGAAAGGGCAGCCAAAGGGATGAAGGAACCCAGTTCGGATAAGAAGACAAGAAGATTTTCTTAACAACAACGCTGAAGATTTAGAATCTCACCGAGATTCTTAGAGAGAAATTCCATAGGCTTACGAAAATCTTTAGACTACGAAGGCAGTATCAAGTCTCCTTTAATAAATAGAACTGAATATATAAGGAGACCAATCAAACCAAAATTTGCTCGCAGGAAAGTCAATGATCTCGTTAAGGTTCTAAGAAAATGTCTGTGACTTTTGTTCTGAACACAGGGAAACTATTTCTAGTTTCGTTCAACAATCAAAACAAAATGAAGAATAAGTCAACTTACAGAAGGCAGACAGCCCTCTGCAAAAGAAATCGACTCTGAAAGATCTTGACAGTTGAGGGGCTACAAAAAGTGAACTCGTGGCTTAAAAATCAGAAGAGATTATTTTTTAATAAGCTTTTAGCTCGATTCTCCTCATATAATAGCCAAAGAAAAGAAGTTTCCTTTCAGAGAGAAATTAGATAAAATCAAGTTAATCATTCCCTGCGGAAATATATTTATTGGAAATATGCTAAAGCTTAGCATACGGAAGTTAGCTCTTTGAAAACCAATGATCTCTGATGGATCCTAATAGACAATCTTTAAAAGTCTGAGCTTCGTCCTTAACAGAAGCGAACCACAATGTTATTCATCGTTTAAAGACCACAGAGACATATGTATAATAGTAAAAGACTTATATACTCTGCGGGGTTCTGTTGATCCAGAAGAGATTTAGGCTCTTTAGACGGCTCTATAGTTTTTCTCTGGATGGTTGTAGAAGGCTACTGAACTCGCAGTAATTGGAAGCAATTCTGAGAAGACTACGGGGATCTCAGCTTTTAAGAAACCTGCAATCATTATGTCTAATTTGTTGGTGGTCCCCAAGTTGAGACATTCATAATAATTGTGGGGATAATCAGCTTTTTAAATTGGGGAACGATTTTGTTTAATTCACCAAAGATCTCAAAACAAGAAGTCAAAACTTCGAAAGTCGCTTAAAGTTTATAACCAAAGATCTCAGATAGCCTAAAAAAAGCCATACACTCCTGAGACCACCGCTCCCGCCAACCTCGAAGAGGAAACTACGCCAATTTTATTTGAACATCTAAGTTTCCTGCCAATGATTAAAGAATTCGAATGATTCTCCAAATATTGTACAATAATTCAAGAAATCTAAAAACCATTCCAGTCTTATAGAACCTGATCATTTTTCATCAGACAAATCTTTGGGATTCCCAAACGGCCGACTTAAATTGCAAAAAGGTATTTTATTTGGGAAAGGTTTTTAAACAAATAGAAAATTAAAAGTTTATAATACAAATCTCGGCATGGGGAACACATTCGGCGTGGCAGGAGGAATCCTTGAGCTTCTACGGGCTGAGTTGTCTTTTTGGAAAAAGAGGGAATCAAATTTACCAGCTGTGCTTGCTGGCGCCACCATGGAAGCCATTGCCGCCGCCGCCGCCGTGTTTGCCAATAGGCGAGGTTCCCTGCCAGGACACAGAGCTGCCGCGATTGCCGGCCAGGGACTTGCTGCGTCCACCGTGGCCACCGCTGCCGCCTCCCTGCTGCCAGCCGCCGGAGTGACCACCACCGCCGCCTCCCTGCTGCCAGCCGGCGTTGCCGCCTCCTTGTTGCCAACCGGCATTGCCGCCTCCTTGTTGCCAGCCAGCGTTGCCGCCTCCCTGCTGCCAGCCACCGGAGTGGCCGCCACTGCCGCCTCCCTGCTGCCAACCGTGGCTGGCACCGCCGCCATTGAGCAGGCCGGCTGAGGCGAAGGCCACAAGCATGCCGACCACAAATACAGCGAGGATAATTTGACGCATCTTGGGATTTGCTGAGAGTCTTCTTTTTGGAATTCGAGTTGAGGCTGCCAGAAACACACAAGCTCCACTGATGAATGGCTAGGGTCTGGCCAGCCGTTTATATAGCCCCATTTGGCCGGGAACTCAACCTCCCCAGCCGCCACCACCCAGCGGTACCGACGACTGAGTCATGTCAGATTTTTCAGATCAAACGTCAATTAAGAAGAGAACGAACATGAAGTGCCTGGCATCGATTAGCGGCGGCGGCGGCGATCCCAAACCAAAAAGGCTACTTGCCCGGCAGCGGAAGGCTGAGAACTCAAAACGGCTGAGTTGCCTCGCCTCGCCTCGGCTGGCGGGCGGGGCGGGCATACGCGGCGTATTCGTAACATCCCCCCGGTTGGGTGTCATGCAATCTGCTGAGCCATTGCAGTGTCATTAATTCATTTGGCCGAGCCGACTGGCCGGCCGGCCGGGCTGCATGTTGCACATTTTCCAACGTCTTAAAAATTGTTTTACAATTTTAATTTAATAATAATTTGCTGGTGTTTATTGCCACCGTCCCGCCACCGTCTCGACATCTTTCCTCCTTTTATTTTTTGCTGCTGGTAATTAATCTCTGGCCACCCCACAAATGTGTGTGGCACGACCCAGCAACGGCGTCGGCAGCGCCATCATCGTCTGTCCAACGTCAGCCACATTTTGGGTGGTTCAATGTCAATTGCATCGGCCCGAGTGGCGAGTGTGTTTGGCCGGTGTGTGTGGAGGGGGGTGGGAACCTTCTTGTGTGTGTGCACAAAGCTAACCATAAATTTTTTTTCATTATGTTTACCACTCACTCGGCCAACACTGGCAGATGCGACCTCTAAAAGCCAAGCAAGCACCCAGCAACGAGCCAACGAGCCGACCAACCTCCCTCCCTCCCTCTGTTTTCCCAGCCAGTCAAAGACACACAAGCAACAAGCGCCAAGCGCCGATTGAAGCAACTACCGTGCAACGATGCGGTCTGATTGAAGAAACAGTGGTGCCAAATCAAGCCAAAAGTCGGGGAAATATTCAGATCTTTAAAGAAGACGAAGAAGAATATAAAGAACAACAGAAAAGGTTTGGATCAACGAACCACAATTGCGGGACGGTGGGTGAGCAAGGGAACAACAGAGAGTTCATTTTTAGTCTTGTGAAAGATTCGAGATTTTTTTCTGGAAATCCAGATCTGTCATATCGCAAGAGGAGGAGGATTATATAGCAAGCATTTCAAGACCAGAGAGTTTTACCAAAGATAACAGCTTAATTTATAAAAGATTTCAAGTGAATTCGGAGACCAAAATTATAGAAGTTGGTCTAATTTATATTGATATACAAAAATAATCAAGGAAAATTCTTTTTGAGAACGCTATATCTCAAGTTTTTAGGCTACCACCTGCCTACTTTCAGTATATGAAATGCTAAAGAAAGAATATCATTCATAAAATGGAATTTACCAGAGAGACACACACCACTTATTCGAATTAAATGGTATTATTTTTTTTGCAGCTGATTTTATTTTGTTTAAAGGAAACAAGAGTCTTCCGTGAATTCTAGATTAGAATTGGTATTTTTCTGCAGCTGATATCATTCTGATTGAAGGAAACAAGAGTTTCCCGTGAATTCTAGATAAGAACTGATTTTTATATGGAAATACTAACAATTTGCCTAACTTTCAAATGTCTTCATTGTTTTACAGTTCGATAAATCTGAAATTCCTAGGATACTCCACAAATTTCTACATTGAATAGCATGCAGCTCAAGTGTTTGAAATATGAAGGATCCCTTTTCCATCATTAATGGTTTTGTTGTCAAATGTTTGTCCTATAACTACTTGGCGTCTTATGGACCGCAGACCCTAAGACCAGATGGTGCATTTAGGGACCTTCAGACCCCGAGGACCGAATGTTTAATCAAATTGACTAGTTAAACGAGAAGTCCATTCAATCCCAGACTTCTTTACGATCAGATAATACCAAATTGTATTTCTTTATAAATTGACAATTTCAACTCAAAATAGTTGTAGCATTTGTGCCACTGTGCAAGCGTAAGCGCAAATGGGCAGTACGAGCACTTTGAGTGCCGAATGCGAACGGAGAGCAACTGATGCGCAAACGACTCATAAACAAACGTTCCACAATCAATTAGAATATGCATAGAATTCATAATTACAGCGTCTAAGCGTTGGATAGTTAGAATTTTAATTGTTTTTCGGTCGTAATTCAACAATGCAAACGTCGAACGTTCAGCGCAATTGCGAACGCGTTTCATGCACAATTTCGAGATCAACCGCGAAAATCACGCGAACTCGTTTCAAGTTCAAGTGAATCTCGGGTAGTTGAACCACAAGGACGACGGGGCAAGCCTTCCATAAGAGAGAATTCCATTGGGAAGAGGATTTTGGAGGAGCACTCTTTTTTTGGAGTGGCTTTTGTAAGAATGTTTCCTCAATTTGCCAAGTGTATATCTCATTAATTATTGTGTGCTTAAAAGTTCCACTGATCTGTCATCGCCGCATGTCTAAACCTCCATGACAATGCGCATTCGTTCGTTTTCAAGCTGCAATCCCACGAGTGACACGAAACTAATGACCACTTGCCGCCAACTCAGAGAGCTCTTCAAAGACCACACCAAGTAAGAAGAGACAGGCTCGTTGAAAGCCCAAAAGAGAAGAAAATGAAAGTAAGAAAGTCTGAGAATTCGTTAATCAACGCAGAACCAAAAGGAAATAAAAGTATCCAAGTTCTAAGTCCATATAGAATTGATCAATCTCAGACAAATCGGTCACCAACTGCTTGAAAATATCATCAGTTAGCATTCCTTTCTCTTCCCAAAGAAACGGTGCTTACTTTTGGTAAAGCTCCGCAAATCAACACAGCCACAGGGAACCTCTCCGGAACCTCTCTCTCTGAACCCGACGCCAATAATCTTTGGAGTGAGAACTGTTGCGGAGATCTCGTTGACAGAGAGCAGAACAGAACTTTAATTGGCTGTTTTTATATCTTCGAACGGGATTCAGAAGTCTTGGAAGCATTCAGGGAACACTTTGAACCACCACCACCGGTTTGGTTTTCCTTACACGAATAAGATTTTTAGCGACTTGAAATATATATCCCCGATGATGTTGTACTGAAAGAGGAGAAGGCAACCGCTCATTTTGGGAATGGACACCCTCAATTTCTGGATAGTCTTGTTTATAGATCAAGTCCCCTGCCAGCTATAACCAAATTCATTTAAAAAGCGGAGCAAAAATCTCCCAAATTCCTCCCAAGCTGAGCTGACAGCCCCAACGCCTGGCGACCCCAGACGAGCGCAGCGAATTAGAACGCCGGCGAGAATTCCCACCAAGTTGAGATTATGGAAATCAATTCGATTGTTGAATGGTTTTTAATTGCTCCAGTGAGTAACAGCAAAGCGAACCTTTTGGCTAGAATGCTCGTCAGACCCCCGCGAGTAGCCCAAGACCAAAATGGGGGGGAGGTTAGAAATTTCGTTTTGTTTTCTGTATTTTTGATGGTTATACGTATAAACTGGACGGGATGAGGATGGGAAGAGGATGGGTAGCAGTTCGTTGGGTTTAAAAAAAAATGCATTCTTATGGTTAAACTTGTACAACATCGTCCAAGAAATCCAGGATGAGCCGGAGGGCAATTCGAAGCTGTTCGTCGGGTGGCGGACCCAGCCTACCACCAACCACTAGAGCCGCTGCTGGACCAGCCGTTGTTCCAGTCGGAGGAAGACCAGCCGCCGCCATGACCACCGCCCCAGCCATTGGACCAGCCACCGCCGCCGCCGCCATAGCCGCCGCCGCTCCAGCCATGTCCGCCGCCGAGTTTGATCACCTTGATGACCTTGGGCTGGGCCCAGCCGCTGCTCCAGCCGCCGCTGCTGGCCCAGGGTATGGAGCTCCAGCCGTGGCCAGAGCCATAGCCGCCGGACCAGCTGTGGCCAGAGCCATAGCCACCGGACCAGCCGCCAGTGCGTATGAGCCCGGCCGAGGCGCAGGCCACGAGGGCGCTCAGCAGAATGAAAAGTTTCATGTCGTCGGTTAGGCCAGCAATGTGTGGATCCTTTTGAGTCCTTCCAGTTGAGGCGGATGTGCGTGTGGAAGCACCGTTGGCACTTGACTGATATGGAAACTCAGGCAGCTGCCGCTATTTAAATGGCTTCCTTGCGGCCCAAGCAGTCTGGCGTGGGCGTGGGCGGGGCGGGGCGGCGGTGGTGTTTATTGCGGTTGATAAACACACCAATCTGAGTTGTAGCCGAACCGGCACGAGGTAATTGCAGTTTATTAAACCACTTGCAACAATTCTTGACCAGGGTCAACTACTTTGCAGTCGCATCTGCCAAATGCCCCGGCCATAAAGTCGGCGAATAAACTTCTCCCGGCCACTGGCCGGCGGCAGTGTGAGTGACACCTCGTTGGCCGCAGAGCCGACAACAGAGCCGCCAATTGCCACATAAGTCAGCTGGGCAGGTTGATGGATCATTTCCTTGGCGCTGGTTGACGGAAACTGCGCAGGCGCGTGGGAGGGGGCGGGCGACGGCAGCACAGATAAGCCGGCTTAGAGCCGTTCAGCTCACTCGACTTGACCCGCCCCGCTGCGCCGACAGATGAGTCATTTGTCGTCTCAATAGAAGCCCCTTCACCGGCTCCCAATCAGCAGACAAAAAGTGAATTTTTTAATACCCTAACCGAAGGGCAGAAGGAGATTTATGGCTCAGAAAAAGAAATGTGGCTATTCAGCTGCTTGAATGCCGAACCCTTGTGAAATCTCCTTAAGGAACATATCACAAAATAGAGGAACAGATAGCCGACGCAAGCTTTTGGGTCTCGGGCAGACTGTACTTTGCAGACGGCTTGAGAAGAAGACTATGAAACACCGCTTAACAACAGTGAGAATACTTTTGATCAGACTGTACTCCCTTGGGATTGTATTCGATTTGGAAAGCATCGTGCAACGAGTGTTTTATAACATATCAACAGAAAGCCACGATTCGCGGGTGACTATACTTTTTGGACGACTAAATAAAACTACGAATATAAGGATACAACGCTTAGCAAGAGTCAGGAAATATTTGTTCAGACTCTTCTTTTAAAAAGACTTTCTTGTGGATTATAAATGGGATTGTATTTGATTTAGAAAGAATCGTTAAAGGACACTTTTCAAAAAGATGAATAGAAAATGCAATTGCTGCTAGAGATACTATACTTTCCCGACAACTTGAGAAGAGGACTAAAAATAAAGGGAAACACTGTAAACCAGAATTTTAAGGACTTTTGACAAGACTGTTCTTTTGTAAATACTCTTTTGTGGGCTGAATATGGGACTGTATTTGATGTAGAAAATAAAAAAAGGAGAATTGTTAAAGAACTCTTTTTAAAAGAGAGAAAAAGGGACTAAACAGACTACGACTATGAATATAATGAAACGCCTCCAAGCAACAGTGAGAAGACTTTTGAGCAGACTCTTCTTATATAAACACTTCCTTGGGGACTAAATATGGGAATATATTATATTTAATTTGGAAAGAATCGCTAAATGTTCTTTAAAAAAAAAAAAAATAACCAGCACACGGATCTCAAGGCACTGTACTTTTTTACGATTTGAGCAGAATGTAAGAAAAAACTTTTGAAAAACCCAACGAAAAACTCAACTATTTAGACACACCGTACTTCAACAAAGACCTCTTTGGAGATTTCAAGCAAGACTATTTAAAAAAAAAGACATGATTTTAAATGAAGCGTTTAAAGACTTAAAAGCACCTTAACGTTTTTTGGGGACTACTTTTATGATGACTTGAGAAGAATGCAAGAAAAAAACTGCTAAGCATACAAAAAACCTTAAATGAAGGAAAAAGTCTTTGAATTTCTTTGAACTTTGGCAAAAACTTCAAAGGCTTACATATTGCCTGTTTTGTAGGTTTACGACTTCAAAAAAAGTCTCTATTTAATTAACTCTTCAAAAACTAAAAAATAACATAAAGTAGTCAGCATCTTTCGAGTACCGGACAATAAATCTACGAAAGCACCACGAAAAACAAATCTTTTGTTAAGACTGTTCTTTTGGAAAGACCAATTTCGAACCTGCATTTATGGAGGGTTAAAAGACAGGTAAAATTTTTAGGAAGACTGACAGGAACTCTCTCTCTTGAGCTCTGTGTGGATTCGAATTCAGTAAACAAGGAAATTACAAAATCTCTTTTCCACACTTAAAACTTCAAGAGAATTGTAAATATTGTGAGGAAATATGACTCTGTTTTCATTCTGATAACCCAAACTGTTTATCTTCTTGAGAATACCCTCTATACCTTCCCATTGTATGATTTTAATGGCTTTTCAGGAGCCCACAGTGAATATGCCTGCTCGGCCCCTGGGAGAGGGCATTGAAAATCGACGCCGTTGCCGCTGCCGTTGCCGCTGAGGCGTTCAATGCGACGACCCCGTTTCTGCGACTCGCGCACACCGAAAACTGCAGAGGTTTTAATTGAATTGTCAACGTTTTTTATACCATTAAAAAAATTTAAAAAAATAAACGCACAGCAAATTGAATTGTGGGTGAGTCGAGGGGCCTGCTATCCGGACTTGCAGAGGCCGCAGGTTTTGAGCTTCTCGGTGCGCTCCGCGGAGGCCTGGGAACCAAAAGGCTCTTTGGCTTTCACCTCCAGGAAATAGTTGCCCTTTAGCCGTTCATCCACCCCAAAGCCCATGGGCTCATCCTTCCCCGGACAGCGGGAATTGCGCAGGCGAGTCAACGACCCGCAACGCTTGGCCAGGAAATTGCGCTCGTTGCCAGGATAAACGGACTCGGCGTAGTACTGCCAGGCCCGCCCGTGGGCACAGGTCACGGACAAACATCCATTGGGCAGGGGATCCAACCCGCCGGGATAGAAGTCCACGTCCCCGATGGGCTCTCGCTTGCCCAGCACCCCCGGATTGCTGTGGATGATGTCCACGAACTTGGCATCCCCGCGCAGCAGGCCAGTCAGGGCCTCGCCCTCATTGAAGCAAGGCTTGGCCGGGTCGAGTCCTGTGATGCGGGCCACGAGTTTGCCGGTCATCTCGAGGAGGTTGCGCCCGGCCGAGCCGACAATGTGGGCGCCCAGGCTGTGGCCAATCAGGTGGATATTTTCGGGCGGCAAAGTGTCCACTAACTTGGCCAATCCCTTGGCTATGTTTTCACCAATCTCCTCGGTGTTGAAAGCCGACCAGGTGTAGAGGGTGTCGACGAAGCTGGCGGCATCGACGGCCACGAAGTTGACGTCCCCGCGGCAATTGTAGGCCTTGGCAATCTCGTCGATGGTGTCGGTCTCGTTGACGGTTGTGGTCCAGCCGGTGGCCAAGATCACCAGCTTTTTACGGGCATCGAAGTCCGGACTCTGCCACATTTCCTCGGCCTTCAGCAAAGGGAAGTTGAGCTTCTTGCAAGGCGTTCGCAACTGAAAGCTCATCGCTCCAATGTCCGGCGTAATTCGCGACCTAATTGTCTTCGAGGACAAAGCCTGGGCACCTACAGAAAGCCACAACTCATTCGTCCTCTTGATTTTTTCTCGGCTTCACTTACAAATCGTATTGATCGAGCTGGACACAAATTCGAAGGGGTAGCCGGCAATCAGCTGCTTGCTGCCGTCCAGCAAAGCCATTGGCGAGGGCAAAACATCCGTCACCTTCAGGCCGCGGCCCACACTTCCCAGCGAGTCCAAGACATCGGGCAGAGTGAAATTCAAGCCCTTTACTTGCGGTCCACAGACCACCAGCGCCAGCGCCAGCAGCGCCAAGCGGCCGCCTGGGTTGATGCACTTGATCGACATTGTCAACTGTCCGTCCGGATGGAGCTGGAGCAACTGAGTGCCGGAAATGTGTGACAAATGTATTTATAAGCCCGCCGAGTGGCGGCTTCCCCCGCCCGCCACCGCAGTTGACGCAGTCGGCCAACAACTAGATTCAGTGCGCGTCGCGGGGATGTCTATTGTATGGGAATCGATAGTCAGATAACGTCAAGACAACCGGCCAATTAATTGACTAGTCCAGCCCGCGCCGACTGCTTATACACCCAATCGGCCAGCAATCCCAAGCAAACCGAGATTGAATCGATCAATCTTCAAGCACTGAAGGGTGCACAAAATGATCTTTAAAGTTCTCGAAAAAAGTAATTGAATATATAAGATAAAATTTAAAAACACTTCTAAAAATAAGAAAACCTTATTTAGTGTTTGTTGGAAGATAAAATATCGGGGAAAAAAATCAAGATTCTCTTAGATTTTAAGAAATTTCTCTACTTAAACTTAAACTTTCTTTCTAATTAAGATTCTCAAAAAAGTATTTTATATTTTATGGAATATCATTCCTCTTCTCCCCAAGACAAAGACTTTCCTTTTTAGGGGCCTCAAAGAGCATCTTGAATCTTTTCAAGATTCTAGCAGATTTTGAGAAATGTTCTTCCCTTAAGCTCAAGAGTTTTTCTAATAAAGATTCTCAAATTATTATCTAATATTTAAAGAAATTTTTTCCTACGTCTTTTCAAGCCTAAGAATCTTCCGCTTATTGGTTCTCAAAGAGGATCTTTGGACTTTAAATAACATCTTTTTAAGATTCTCTCAGGTTTTGAGAAATTTCTCTCCATGAGTTTAAGAATCTTCCTATTTAATGTTCTAAAAAAATATATATTCCATATTATATGGATTTTCTTTGCACTTCTCCTTAAGTCTAAGAATCTTTCTTTTTAAATTTCTCAAAAATAATCTTTTAACTTCAACAGAAATCTGTTTGAGATTCTTTCAGATTTTAGGGGATTGCTCTCTTTAAGTTTAAAAAATTCGTTCTTTAAAGTTCTTTAATCTAGTTTTAACCTGCAAATCTTAAAGAGGTGAAGAGGTAAAACCAATAGAGTCTATAGTCTTTAATATTCCCTTAAAAATCACTCAAGCAGCCAATGAAAAAGTTTCCTTATCTATTGAGATTTCAAAGAAGTCATATTCATAGAAAGATATTTTAGGATTTTTCAGATCAGCTGAAAGATGTGTTTGCGTATTTCTAGATTATATAGAGTTCCAGAGAATTTATAAAAAGGTGTCTGAATTACATATTTAAAGACACACATTAAAGAATTCTAGATATACGTAATAGGAAATGCAGTAAGTCATTTGTAGATCAAAGTGAAACATTGTAAATCACAAAGCCGCACAGTCTTTGAGACAAACCTTAATAAGAAAAAAGTCCTATTTATTTAGAATATAAATATAAACAGATCTTTCAAATTACTAAGCTCTATTAGAGAACTTCTCCGTGTTATGGAGAAGCAAAAAAAAAGGGAGTCCTTCCCGGCCCTACAGATTTCCTAGAATCTACCGATTTGCTTGGCTTTTTGGACAAGCAGCAAGCCCACAAAATTCCCTCATAATCGGGTTTTATTTGATTCTAATCCACCGACTTTTACAGTCCTCGTTGTAGCGTCCTAAGCAGTCGACTCTATCCAACTATTTCGATCAACTGATCACACACATCATCTGCATTAATTTCCATTCCAAATCGGAATCACAGTTGCGCTCGCAATGCGGCACTCGCTCACCCGATCACCTGTCCGGCCGACCGGCCCACCGGCCGCCTAATTGTTTATGGTCAACAAACGAATCAGTCGGCGTTCTCGGCCCGCGAAATTCGCCATATTTCAGGCAGTGCACGTAGGCCGCCGGCCCGGGCATTTCGTATGCGCCAAGTGGAACGGGAAGCATTCGATTTGACTTCTAGATCCGACGTCCGGGGCACCGCCCACACTCAGAGCCCTGGGCAACGCTCTGCCTGCCAAACGGACTGTGCGCATTTACCTCAAGCTTATAATCGCCCTTAATAGTCGTGGGCGTGGCATAGCCCATGGGATAAGCCTGTCCAGGGCATTTGCCAGCTCGTAAACTGGCCAAGGACCGGCAACGCACGGCCATGAAAGCCCGCTCGTTGCCGGGCCACACCGACTCCAGGAAATACAGCCAGGCTCGATTGTGGGAGCAGCCCAAGTCGATGGAAAAACAGCCGGGCTGGAAGGGCCCCAGACCCGCCGGATAGAAGTCCGCATCGCCCAGAGGGCCCCTCTGGCCCACAACACCTGCGCTGCTGTGGATGATGTCGACGAACTCGGCATCGCCGCGGAGCAGGCCCGACAGCCTTTCGCCCTCATTGAAGCAGGGCTTGGCCGGGTCGAGGCCAGTGATGCGGGGCAGTGAGGAGTTCGTGAGCGCCTGGAAATGGCGACCGGCATAGCCGACAATGTGGGCGCCCAGGCTGTGGCCAATCAAGTGGATGTTGGCCAAGGGCATTCCCTTGCCAGTCAAATGGACCAAGGCCTCAGCCACAAATAAACCAATGCGGTCGGTGTTCTGGGCCGACCAAACGTACTTGGTGTCCACGAAGCCGCCGGCATCCAAAGCCTGCTTTAAGATTTTGAATTACTCAAAAGGGGAAAAAAATACCAACAGCCAACGCACCACAAAGTTGGCATCACCGCGGCAGCTGTAGGCCCTTTCGAAGCTGTCGATGGTGGGATTGTCATCCACTCGGGTGGTCCAGCCAGTGGCCAAGATCACCAGCTTCTTGCTGACATCGAAGCTGGGCGAGCTCCACATTTCCTCGGCCACTGGCAGAGGGAAACTTTCGCGCTTGCAATCCTTGCGCAGCTGAAACTGCAAGCGCCGCACATCGGGCTCCTCCCGGGGCCTTAGCAGACCCGCCGACACCACATCTGAGCCTGTAGGAAGCCAGAAACTCAAGCAAATCTCAGGGAACACAAAAGACTTACAAAGCCTGTTGAGGACTTCGGCAGCTGCTATGAAAGGCGGGCCTACAATGACTTCCCTAAGGGAGACCTGCGCCTGCGCTGCCAGGAACACCGAGAAGCCAACTAAACTCACAAAAACCCCACAGCCACGGCTCATGGCGGGAACTACTATCAGGCGGAATTTAGGGACATGTTTTTATACCAATTCCCAATTTATTTTTAAGTTCACTGAAATTCCCACTTAAACACGAACTTGGCTGGGGCTCACGTCTGCCAGCTTCCACATGGATCAGACTGGCTAATGAAATTTCCAGTGTAATCTCCAAAAGGTTCTTCCAAGTTCGTGTTGACAGAGACCGTGCCAATCACAGTGGCATCGTATGCGCCCATCAGCCAGCCCAAATGACGTTCCTCTCCGGTGCAAACACCCGACTGGAGCTCGGCATTATTGACACACACCTTGCCCACAAAGCCGCCTTCATTGCCGGTGTTCTTCGCCATTTCCGAGGCGCAGGTGACGGCGAAACTGTGGGAGCAGACATCGGCCAGGAGGCCCTCGCATTGGGGCTGGATGGGGCGGCTGGGCATGTTCATGTAGAATTGTTCATGGACCTGGACAGATGTGGCGCCGAAACGGCCGGGATTGGTGTCAATGCTGGCGGTGCGGCGTGCTAAGTTTTGTGAAATTTGGACGAAATTCTCGGTGCTTTTGAAACAAGGACGAGCGGCGTCGAGGAACCAGATGTAGAAAAGCAGAAGCCCAGTGAAGTCCAGGAAATACTTGCCCACGGCTGCGGCTATGCGGGCACCCAGACTGTGGCCAAAAATCACAATTCTATTGTCATTGGGCAGCCAATACTCGGGGGGACCCTTGTATTGGGCAGCGAAATTATTGGTGCTCCTGAACAAACACGGAGCCTCGGCCAGAAAATTGGCTACGTACAAGCCGATATCATCGACACTCACAGCGGACCACTCGTAAAACTGGTTCATGTAGTAAGTGGCATTCAGCATCTAAAACGGAGGCTTTCACAGAACTGCCTGGCACGTATAGAAGGTGAAATGCTTACCAGACGATTGGCCTGGAGGCTGCAGCCAGAGGATTGCGCCAGGGTATTCATGATGGTGTCGTCAGGTTTGCTCACCCAGCCGGGAATGAAGACGTTGGTCACGAGCGTGGGATCGAAGGTCGGCTGGGAGCACAACAGATCCGGACGGGTAATGGGTATGGTAACAGGAGCCGCCCCGGTACTTGGGATATGGATCATAGACAGCTTGTTGGGGTCGACCGAAGTGGGAGGCTTCGCTATTCCGTATTTAACCAAATAATCGCAGAGCACTGTGACGCCGGCAAGACCAGTAGCCACAAGGGGTAATTGGGTGAGATATTCCTCAACTAGTGCCGCTATCGGGCCGGTGATCAGCAGATTGGAGGAGTAGATGAGTGGCGGTGGTGTCGGCAGAGCCTGTTGGGCGGTGCTGCCGCCAATGGCGAATACGGCAATCAGTAGAATAGCGAACTTCATCGTAGAACCCAAGAAACGAATGCTTTTCCGCAAAAATGATTTCAATTTATACCCTTCGAGGGGTATCCCAGGGGACTAAGGTAAGACGTCACTAGACCCCACGCAGATGTGCATTATTTGCGTTAAGCAAATCATCAAGTTTTTGAAAACATCCATTCATTCGAAATATTCATTCCGAATACCACATACCCTGCCCTCACGAGGGGGGGAAGGAGTTGCTTAATTTAGGAAAAGGGAGATTCGTTTGTTGAGAACATAGAAAAGCCGAAGCTTACGATTGTTGCATTCAAAAACCCAAAATCCCCAGAAACAAACATTTAATAAAATATATCCAATATTTAAACTTTTATACCCCTTTTGAAATTATTTACCCCTTTGACCCTTTGGCTTAATTTTACATTTCTTCACTTTCTGCTGCTTTCGCATTTCAAAGAAATTTAATACAATCACAGTGCGTAATTTTAAACACGTGTAGAGGGAGAGGGAGCTCTGTGAATGATGCTAATTAATTGTATGGGAATTTCGTATTTGTTTTTATTGTTAATTAATGTTTGTCCCGAATTAAAACCAGCAGACAAAAAAAAATAAAACAAATACCCGAAATTTCAATCTTTCCCGAATATAAACCATAATAAATGCAAAATTACGGAACCCGTCTCAGGTCTAAATACATTTATATGGCTTTTACCCATTTTTAAAAGCTGTTCTTGAGCCTGAAACTTTCTTCATACAATAAAGTCGACTCAAAAGGTTCAATAGAACTTCTCACCTCCACTGCAACTTCCCAAATTTGTGGTACTGGTTTTTCTTTTCCACTAATCAACTAATCAACACAAAGTTCATTATAAGCCCAAATTCTAGCCATCATTCCCCATGTAGACTTGTAGTTTTAGTAAGTTTTTGGAATACGAGTATGTTTGTGAATTTTTTTAGGTCATCGCGATTTTATACCCTCAAGGGGTAAAAGACGGAAAACCTTGTCTTTAAATATTCTAATCTTTATTTCTTCACGTGTGTAAATCGCCAACTAAGATTTTAAATTATGTGCACGAAAAAAAATCATGTAAACAAGAAAATGTTTGATATTTATTTTCTACACGAATATTTCTAGGCAACGCTAGAGTCAAAGACAAGCTGGAAAACCATTCCAACTCTTAAGCGATCAACCTCCTGGACAACAGTCAAACCAGGAGAAGTCTTCACCGCCCGCACCCGCTGGAAAAATCTGCTTTAAAATACTTGTAAAACAAGTCTTAGACCCTAAATTCTTTTAAATCATTTTTGTTAATGCGGTCTGCCAGACAGAGGAACATGGCTTGATCCATTTTTCCATTATTTTACCCTATTGAAGGGGTATATTACGAGGGGTTTCATTTAACCATATTAAAAGTAACTTGGAAGGTCTATGAGGATCCCCTTTCTATGTTAAATGCATCTTATTCCCAATGCCAGGGTATAAATACCAGTACCAGTACAGGATAACAAGAATTAGGAAGTCTAAGGTAAGACAGTGTAGGATTATTTTTTGTATTCCAAATCCAACGATAGGAAAGTATATCGTCTCGAAAATTATTTCCAATTTAGAGGACTTTTTAAACAAACAATAAGCTTACGGCCGGCGCAAGGAAAATTTTCTAGATATAATGCACAAGTTCAGGGTATACCACAGTCGGAAATGCTTGGCATTTTTAGCGTCACGAGTATCAGAACCCATTTAAACAATGATCGGAACTTCCAGTTTCAGGAAACATTCAAACAGATATTTGGGGTAAATCTCTTCAGGCAATAGGAATATTTCCAAAAGATATTGTTTAAGTATCAGTAAGGATTTGAGAAAAGAGAAGTTTATGTTTTCCGTTTTACGACCATCAATCGCAATATTTCCAGTACCATATTTTCTAAGCTACTTGAAGGGGGAAACCTGCCCGTTTTCCATTGAGTGCCTCGGCAGCCCCCAAGCTCCCCAACAACCCAACGGGTATTAAGCCCAGCCCGAATTGCGAGACATGTTTCAATATCGCTGCTGAATTTATTAATTGTTTATACCTTTGCGAAAGTCTCGTCCAAGCAGGAACTTCGATTGGCTTACTGCCAGCTTCCGCATGGGTCAGACTGAGAAATGAAACCATCCGGGTAATTTCCATAGGGCTCTTCCAAGTTAGTGAAGACAGAGACATTTCCAATAACCGTCGAATCGAATGCGCCTATCAGCCAGTCCAATTGACGTAGCTCTCCAGTGCAAAAACCAGACTGGGACTCGGCATCACCAACACAAACGTTGCCCACAAAACCGCCTTCTTTGTTGGTGTTCTTTACCATCTCAGAGGTGTAGGGGACAGCGGCGTCATGAGAACATACATCGGCCAGGAGGCCGGTGCATTGGGGCTGAATGGGTCGGCTGGGCATGTTCATGTAGAAAAGTTCATGGGCCACGACATATGTCGCTCCGAAGCCGCCGGGATTGGTGGCTATGGCGCTGGAACGGCGAGCTGTGTCCAGCGTAGGCTCGACCAAATATTTATTGCTTTTGAAACAAGGACGAGCGATGTCGAGGAGCCAAGCGTAGAAGATGTTGTTGCCGGTAATGTCGGCATAATACTTGCCAATGGCTGCGATAGTTCGAGCGCCGAGGCTGTGGCCAAAGCCTATAATACGATTGTCGTTGTCTATCCAATTCTGGGAGTCACCCTGATACTCCGGAGCGAAGCTGCCGGAGTTTCTCTGCAAACACGGAGCATTAGCCAGAAAGTTAGCTACAATTGAACCTATTTGGTTGGTATCCACAGCGGACCAGGTGTAAAATTGCCCCATGTAGTAGGAGGTGTTGAGTTGCTGCAAAAGACACAATAAAAAAACAGGAACCGCCTTAAGGAAAGACTCAGGCTCACTAGGCGGTTGGTATTGAGACTGCAACCAGCGGATTGGACTAATGGATCCATGTTCGTTTCGCCATTTGTGTTCAGCCAGCCGGCAATGCAGAGGATGGTGGGAATGGTCGGATCGAAGGTCGGCTGAGAGCACAACAAGTCCGGCCGGGTTATGGGTATGGAAACAGGAGCCGAGCCGTCGTTTGGGTAATAAAGCACAGACAGATTGTTGGGGTCGACCGGAATTGGAGATCCTGCTATTCCGTATTTAAGCAAATATTCGCAGAGCACAGCGACGCCCGAGATCGCGGTTTCCACAACCGGCAAAGAGCTGAGATATTCTTGGATTGCATTAACTATCGGGAGGGTAATTAATGGATTCGAAGAGTAGATGAGTGGCGGTGGTGTCGGCTGACCCTGTTGGGCGGTGCTGCCGCCAATGGCGATAACGGAAATGAGTAGAACAGCCAACTGCATCGTTGAACCGGAGATACGAATGGATGGATATAGATGATTATTTCGAGAAGGCGTTCAATTTATACCCTCGCTGGGTATCCAGCGGGAATAACGCAAAACGTCACTAGGCACACGCAGATGATGTCTATTTGCCCTGAACAATTCATTAAATTGGTGAATAATTCAACCCTTCTACTCGTGGAAACAAAAGAAAGTGGAAAACGGCAAACGAATACACCGAAAACCGCATACACTGTACACAACCGAAAGTGCAAGCGAATGGAGCAGAAATCCTAAATCAATTTCAGATCTAACCTATTAAATGGATGGACAAAGCCACGGCAGATTTTCCCATAGTTGAATAACAATAAAATAATTGCCGATAAATAGGATATAAAATTATATATCCTTATCTGAATAGATTTAAAATGGAAACGAAAATGGAGTTAAGCGCAAAACCCTCGAATCCCAGATCCAAAAACAACCTAACGAAGAGTTACAAGAAATCAGATAAGTGATTCAACGAAATCTTTTAAGACCATTTCAACTCTTTGAACAAAAAATATGCAATTTTTGTAAATACAATTTTAAAATCGATATACACCATTTTACCCCTTTCGCAATTTGGCAGGGTATAAAAACACTTGCCTAAACTTTGGAATTGGATAAATATCGGTTCTAGAATTTAAAATTGTTTCATTTTCTCCCATATTTGTTTCTTTTGTGCCTCAAGCAACAAAAACAAATAATTCAAACACAATATATAATTATACCCTCTAACCCAAGGTGCAAGGGTATAATAGGTTTCCGCCAGCTTATGTAACATGGAGAAGGAATCGCCGTAGACGCCTATAGGTCTGATCAGATTAGACATGATCAATTGCCAGTTTGCCCGTCTCCCCGTCTGCACAAAAGGATCTTAAAGACTTAAGGAACTGAAGTTACCAAGTTTGGGAATCAGACTCCTTATACCCGAAGTCGGGTTAAGTTTAGTTCTTTTCGAAATTCTTAATTCCTTTTGGATTGGAAATAGTGAAGAAACTTTCACTTTTAGATCTTGGAGACAAAATCCAAGCGATTCCACATAAATAAAATTAAGAGCATCAATTTAAAAAAATTCCAAATACAAAGAAGAAATGCAGGGCATACCGCAGTCGGGTAAGCTCTGTTACTACTTATTTAATTGTTTAAAACAAGGTGGCTAATTATTTGTATAAGCATTCCGTATTTGCTTTTGTCGCCTAATTAAATTAATACAAATAAAAATTCCGAAAAATTAAATTTCGAAACCGTTGAACCCGCGACTCTTGCACGAGTTTCTTTTCATAAAGAAATACAAAAAAAAAAACAACAAAGAAGCTTCAAAACTTACCAGAAATTTTCCAAACGTTCAAGTTGAAGTTACGATTTCGTTTTGCCACCAAAAAAAAAAAAAAAAATAAAAATGCACTCCTCTTTTATTCTTCCTCCCTTCTTTTGCCAGATTTACTTTTTCTTTTGGGAGGGTGAGTCTCATAACTTTTTCTCCTTCCGAAACGCTTTTCGCGGTTTAATTCGCGCCGGACCGCGGGAATCAGGAAGGAAACATTCCAAACGCAAGTTAAGTCCCTGATTTCTTCATTTTTCTAGCCGTCAGATTTTAGCCAGAGGAGAAATCCACGATCAGCTGAAGTCCAAATTGTCCAAAGGCACTGAAAGAACAAAAGAGAACATACGCATTAGAGACATTTGGAAATTCATTGGCTGGCTTTTTAAAACAAAATTTGGCGCCTCTTTTAATTAAAGATATTTTGAAATTCATTGAATTTTCCCTTAGAACAAAAATTTGGTGGCTCTTTCAATGTTCCAATTGAGAAAAAAAAGGTACAATTTTAATTGCATTCCTCATCGCCACATCGACTTCGAGTCGGTACATTTCAATCTAACCAGCCGGCAATTTATCGCTGCAATAGGCAGCACTGCATTTGTGCAACCAGTGGGTGGATTGGGGGTGGGGGGGAGTGGAGACTACAACAACCGAACCACCCCCACATTGAATGCCTCAATTGCGTTTTTAATTGAAGTCTTCGGCCAACCACGTAAGGTGATTTTTTTCATATGCCCCACAAAAGTACCCTAAATGGAAAATGAAAGAGTCTTTCAGTTTTTAAATCAGAGTGAGTTTTAGATTGTTAAAATATATTAAATAAAATGATATTTCAAAAAGTATTTATGCCGATTTAACAATTGAAATCTCTATTCTAAGAGAAAGTTTCAAGAAAGTTTCTTAGATCAAATAAACTAAATAATCAATAAGCAATTAAGCTAAAGATTTTAATAATTTCCTCGATTGGAAATCCTCAGTCGTCAGTGCTTTTTACCACTAAATTAAATTCGAAATTTAATTCCAAATTTAAGACAATTACATAAATAAATTTGCATGCCGAAAACCAAAATTCAAAGTTTAAGAGAGCGCCACAGATTTAGGGATTCCCATCTAGAAATGAACTGCGATTTCATAGAATTTCTGAGAGCCTGAAAAAAACCCCCTAATCGGCCGATTTAGAGTTTCTTTTCTTTTTCTGTGCTTTGCTGCTTTCGATCATTTTTCGAATCAACCCGCTAATCGAAATGAAAGAGTATTTATTGTTCGATTTGGTTTCTTCAGATTTGAAATATTTGGAATTCTTACTTTTAAATTTGTGTATATTTTTCGACTTTTGTTATCGCAACGGTTGTTGGCGATTTGTTGTTCGCCTCCCCTTCGATTTGTTTGGTTTGCGGCCGCCACCGTCGCCAGTTGTTTGCCGTGCGTGCGGCGCTGCCGCGTTGCACAATTGCCCGATTCATTCTATCAATTCATCCATCAATGACGACTCCACTAGCCACTCGGTTCGTCGGCCGGTTGATAAACACAAATTTGCCGGCTCGCTGGTTGTCAGTGTCAATTGACGCGACTGTGCGACTCCGTCGCCCTGTTTGGTCACAAATTCGCACTTGCCCGCCGCACTTTGGGGCGTGGCTAGACGCTTCCGCGAAACTACATTCCATAATTGCCAGATCAATGCAAATCGAGGAACTCAACACTCGAGGCACTCCACTTGCCGGTGACGGCTGGAGTCAGTGATCTGATCGCACGGCTATCACAGTTGGCTGGGCTAATGAAGTGGCAGCAGGCGCGAAACACTTGCGGCCGAAAACCCAGATTACGTATACGCACATTAAGCCGGCGGCCCTCCCCACCCCCTGGCAATCAGTGTATGCTCAGCTGTCTGATCGTTGCAAATCAAAGCTTTAATGAGAGCGGGGCCAGTTGAGGCCTCAAAGTGAAATTGGCATAATTGTAAGACACAAAGTCTCTGGGCCCGAAACTCACTCGCCAGCCAAAACCAACCAACAGGCGATTGCTCTTTTTCAAAGCGCAGACGAGACTGTACTTGGGAGGACTTTATTTGAAACTGTACTTGGAGAACTTCATTCGAAACTGTACTTCTAATGAATGCTGAGAGAGATTTAAAAGAGTTAAGAGTTAAAGGCTTCACTTTGGATTGGCTAACTTTTCTTAACACTTCGTAGGGACCGGTCCAAATGACAGACTGTACTTTTCCCCAGAGTTCAGAAAAGACTAACAAGTATCGGGAGAACCAAATTAGAAAGATGAAAAAGAGATTAAGGCTGAAGTTAGGACTACTTTCTTTATTCAGAGACTGCATAAAGTCAAAGCATCAAATGTCAGACTGCTGTCTCAATCCAGAGATTAGAAAAGACCAAGAAATATCGAGAGAGCCAAGTGAGAGATATAAAAAAGAGATAAAGACTCAGCTTAGGATTGATTTCTTTATGTAGAGACAGCATTAAGTCGAAGTATCAAATGGCAGCCAAGTCTTGGGAGAAACAAGTTAGAGAGATTAAAAATAGGTAAAGGCTAAAGTTAGGTTAACTTTTTTAACATTTCTGTAGAAATCGCGTGAACGTATGAAATGGCAGACTGTACTCTTTCCCCAGGGGTCAGAACAGACCAACAAGTACCGGGAGAATCAAATTATAAAAAGTTAAAGGCTAAAGTAAGGATTACTTTCCTTCTGTAGAGGCCGAATGGAGTCAGAGTATCAAAGTGCAGACTGTACTCTTTCCCCAGGGGTCAGAACAGACCAACAACCAGCGGGAGAACCGAGAAAAACTCAGAGAAATCAACGAAAAGACATGAACGCTTAAGATTCTTTCCTATTTCCTAAGACTTTAATGGTTCTTGTCATGCAAGAGTCGATAGTTTTGCTGTTGTGACTTCAATTTAATAAAAAAACCTAGAGAATCCGCAAATCATTAAAGGAAGTAAGTAAAAGATATTCAAAAAATTCCCCAAAGGCCATGAAGACCAATGAAAATCCCAGCTTATTGAAAAAAAGTCTTCAAGAGCGACGAATTGTAAGGAGCACATCGAATTACCAATCTAAGATCTAATTTAAGATTTCAATTGGAATATCTTTCCCTCAAATGAAATTCCTGTTCCAAAGACACGAGGATTCTCGTTATCTCCATTTCCAGATCTCATCTAAGATTTCAATTCTATTTTCTGAAGATGATATTCCTATTCCAAAGATTCGAGGATTCTAGTTATCTTGACAGAAGCTTCTTTTCAATAAAAAAGTCTTTTGAAAATCCAAGAATTCATACAACTTAGAAAGTATGAAATCCATTATTATTATGATATTTAATATAGTATTATCCGTTTCTAAAATAACTTTGCTTTCAAAGAACCCAAACTGTCCGAAGTCCCAACTTCGACTCGCTTCAGAATTAACTCCAAAGCTTCTACCAAAATTAAAAATTAACTAAAATTCCAACTCCTCCCCCCCCCCCCCCGCTACTGCCATGCCTTGCAAAATTGTAGGATATTAAAAAATCGGCCAACACAAGCGGCGTATACGTAATCTGACACACTGACTGCCTGTCAATTTTGCGGGTCTTTCTTTCTGTTGGCCTGCGTGGGCTTTTCCTAGCGTTGCTTTTTCTGTTGTAGTTGTAGTTGTTGTTGTTTTTGGATCGGTGTAGTCACTAAGTGTACAAAATTATCAACCGCCTCTTCCCCCTTTTTTTTGCAGGCCGCTGTCCGCCCGGGCAGATGTCCGAAGTCAGCGGGCGG
Organism: Lissocephala sabroskyi; assembly: GCA_037075105.1. Taxonomy (NCBI): domain Eukaryota; kingdom Metazoa; phylum Arthropoda; class Insecta; order Diptera; family Drosophilidae; genus Lissocephala; species Lissocephala sabroskyi. The sequence continues at coordinate 11,089 of JBAMCP010000702.1, read as the reverse complement.
CTCTTGCAAAACTTGGCCCATAAACCGCCCAGCCGAAAAGCCAGCTAAGCTTGCGGTTCGTGTTGTTGTTGTTCGAGGGGAAAATGCATGAAAATTGTAAAGAAAATTGTGTATAAATGCCGCGTTCATCGTCCAACCGAAATTAGTCGACTCGTCACACTCGAACCGCCGCTGCCGCCGCCAATCCACACAGCCATGCCAGCCAGTTGCCTTCGCCTTTGCCTCCACCTGGCCCTCGTCCTGCTGGCCCACAGCGCCTACATACCCGCCGACCTGGACTCCCACGACTTCAGCGATGTCGCCCAACCCCACGACCAGCTGGGCCACCTGGGCGACCACCTAAGCGCCGACAGCTTCCCCGCCGACTACGGCAGCCACGAGTTCGCCGAGGCCAGCGAGCATCATGACCACTTCGAGGGCCTCCAGCAGCTGGACCATCTGGACAGCTACGAGGACAGCAAGCCGGTGCCGGGCATTGACCACGGCAAGGGAGCCTTCAGCTACAGCACCCTGTACGAGTTCAAGGACCGCGACCACCTGGACGAGGGGCATGGCTACGATTTGCACTAGACGCCTTTTTCGACCGGAAGTTAGTCACTTTTTTTTTGTTTTTTTTTCAACTATTTCGTGTATGTGTATGTGTATGGAATTAAACTAGCGAAAGGATCTACCAGAAGGATATTCTAAAGCTCGGGCCTCATTCGTACGTCCGTGTCAATCAGCGTCCATAGGACTTTCCGTAATGCTTGAAGTCCAGATTTTCCGTGATCACAATTGCCGGCTGGTGGTGATGGCCCAGCGGCTCGTGGCCGCTCTCCAGGCTGATGATGTGCGGCACTGCCAGCGGCACATCATGCGAGTAGACGCTGTTGGAGTTAAGCACTGCGGGCAGGAGGTGGTGCCAGTCGTCGTGGGCCAATTGCAGGACCCCCGAGGTGATCTGCAAGGGCGGCCCGTAGTCCGGGGCGCTGCGCTTGCCCAGCGGGACAGACTGGACGGCCGTCAGCAAAGCCACAACCAGCCAGCCAAGAACACGCGACATTTTTGACTTCATCAGGTTGACTGGCCGGGGGTTTTATATCCTCGTGCAACGGATGTGCGGCTTGGGCGGTCAACCGGTGCAACCGAAAGTGGTGCCGGCCTCAGGGACATCGTGATTGCCGCCGCCGGCCTAGGCCATCATTTGGCGATCATCGGGTACCGGAATTGCCGTTCAATTCATTAGCACTCCGCCGCCCCCCTCCCCAGACCCGCAGCGCATTAGCGGCCAAGTGCTAATTCGGCAGAACGCAATCAGCCACTGTTGGGTCGGTTGCCCCTCTCCCCCCTCTCATCAGCTTGCGATGTGACTGGGAGGCTTTCAAGTTCTAGGTTACATAATCTCTGGCCGGGTGGCTGGAAGGGGCGGGCGGGCAATAAGGTCAAATCAATTTGAAAGTGTTGGTGGACTTCTATAATCGCCAACACAAAGCCCCCCGAACGTTTTCTAGGTTCCGCCGAGGCAAAGTTTTAAATGGAAACTTTTGTTAGGCATTTAGCACTTGGAGAATTCACCCAAAAAAAAACCCTGCAACCCGGCACGCGTCTTGGGAAAATATAATCGATGTTCAGGATGTTCAAGGTGAGAGTACTAAACTTCTAAATAGTCTTTTAATGCGATAAAATAGAACTCGTAATACTCAGCCATCAAGCTCCCAATAGACTTTGAAACAGATTCCCAAAGAGTTTTGCTTTGTGCTTCTCTAAAGCGCTAAATTCATTTGCTCCCATTCCCGACTTAGCTACATTCTTTCAGGCAGACTGTACAAGTTTCTCTCTCGTCAAAGCTGATTCCAAACTGATGTTGAAGCTGGAAGAAGAAACCTCTAAGCAATCTTTAATTGCAATAAAGTCAATAGAACTCGTGATATTCAACCGTCAAAAACTTTTGATTTTTGCTTTTCTTAAGCGCTGAAGCCGTTTGCTCCCACTCCGGACTTAGATACATTTTTTCAGACAGACTGTACAATTTTCTCCATCGTCAAAGCTGATTCCAAGCTGGGAGAAGAAACCTCTGAAGAGTCTATAATTGCAATAAAATAAACCTCATAATACTCAGCCGTTAGAAATTCCCGATAGACCATAAAACAGACTGTACTTTTTAACATTTCCAAAGAGTTTTGATTTTTTCTTCTTTTCAGCGCTAAAGCCGATTGATCGGAACACATTAACTACATTTTTGCGGACAGACTGTACAGTTTTCTCCCTCGTTATAGCTAATTCCTTTCGAGACTGGCATCGCACATCTTATTCAGGCAAAGAAGAGCTTGGTAAAAAGCATTGACTGTACTTCTTTTACAGGCAATGATTCGATAATGATGAAACCTTTCTCCCAAAAAGCCGTCTTTTTTTTCAGAACAGTTTAGTTAGCTATCCGGGGTCTGCTGAACTTCTCTTTAGAAAATAATGCCCACTGAAATGGCCCACCTTTGGTCAACAAAAATACCCTCCCCAGACGGACTCTATAGCCTAAGAATTTGATAAACTTAATAGATGATGCCAGTATTTTTCCAAAAGAGGAAAGTAGACTGACTGAACTTCTGTTGCTCAGAAACAAGCGTTACTATAAGATCAACAGAAGTACCGCCAAATTTCGAACTATAGCCCCTCCGACGATTGTACTTATTTTAATTTAGTTGACGGTGGTTTAAGGTTTTTCTCCTTTATGCGGAAGAAGCTAACTACCTTGGAGTCGATTGTACTACCCTTAAAGAAATTAATGCTCAGAAAGAAAGGGGAAATGGTAGAAAAACCATTATTTTTGCCTACAACTCGTCATACGGACTATACAGTCTAAAAATTTGAAAAATTTAATTAATAAACTCGAAGCTTCCAAAAAAGCTGAGATTTATGTACTTCTATTGTTCAAAAAAATAAGGTTGCAGTTCGGTCAAAAGAAATAGGGTTAGATTTTTTAGCTAGAGGCGACTGTACTTCGTCAGACGTCTGTAGTACTTCTTTAGATTTCAGCTCGATTTTGACGATGGAAACGAGAGTAGCTCAGCGAGCTTAATTTTTGATGCCGGCAATTCTTCTTTTAAAGAAAATAGTGCTCAAAAGCTTGGATAACTGTTTGGTCAACTGAAGTAGCGTCCATTTTTAATTTACAACTTGCTTGGCAAGCTGTACCTTATCAGAATTTAGCTTTAATTTAATCGAAGATGGCAAAACATCCATTTAAATGCCATAATCATTTCAGTGGAACTAGGTAGCTAAATAAATCAGAGTCGACTGTACTTCCCTTGAAGAAAGAAATGCTTAAAAGAAAGAGTTACGGTTCGGTCAAGAGAAATACCGCCCCTTTCTGAACTACAGCTCGCCAGTAAGGCTGAACAACTTCAGAATTGGGATAAATTAATCATTGAAATCAAAACTTCCGAAGAGCCAAGTAGATTGCACTTGTCTTGCTCCGAAAATAGAATAACTGTTTGGTCAACAGAAGTACCGCCCTATTTCGGAATACAGTTCGAGAGGCGACTGTACTTCTTTGAATTTTGACAACAGTCTTTCAAAACGCCGTAATCTTTCCGGAGGTCACTGTACTTCTCTTGGGTCAACGGAAGTACAATTCTCTTTAGAGCCCGAACTCCACAGACAGCCTGTACTTCTTTACAATTTAGACACTTTAAGATTAACAAAAGTACCGTCCTATTCCGCCCAACAGCTCGCCAGACAGAGGCACTTCTCTTTTTCTCCGTAGTCTTTGCTGAGCTGACTGTACTTCTCTTGGGTCTCCCCAAACAGAGTGTACTTTCATTACAATTCAGTCATTTTTAGATCAACAGAACTATTATCCTTTTGCGAAGTACAGCTCGAGAAGCGACTCTACTTCTCTGGATTCTAGCAAAATTCGATCGACTACATGAATACATTCCTACCAAAGACCTTAATCTTTGCTGACTGCACTTCTCTTGGGTCTCCCCAGGCAGACTGTACTTTCATTACATTTCAAACACATTTAGAAGAACCAAAAGTACAGCTCGCCAGAGGACTGTGCCTCTTTGGATTTTGCCAAAATTCGATCGGTTATGACAACACCGTTCTCTTTGCTGAGCTGACTGTACTTCTCTTGGGACTCCCCAGACAGGCTGTACTTCACTATAATTCAGTCATTTTTAGATCAATAGAACTATTATCCTTTTCCGAAGTACAGCTCGAGAAGCGACTGTACTTCTTTGGATTTTGGCATTATTCGATCGATTATGACCACATTCGTACCAAAGACCTTAATATTTGCTGAGCTGACTGTACTTCTCTTGGGTCTCCCCAAACAGGCTTAATTACATTTCAGACACTTTTAATCGGGTTTGCGTTTAAAACTAAGCAAAAAAAAATACGTATTAATACATGAGTAAGTTCGGTAATTACAGGTTCGTGGGACACAATTCGGTCGCTTGTTCGTCAAAAAAAAATAATTAAAATAGATTATGTCGTATACCAAAAAGGATAAAGCCTAATCGAACACAATTGAGTCGTGGGCAGAGGAAAAGCGCAGAAGATTTCCAGCCTAGCAGCCCAGTTTCTCCCAGATGCCGCCGCCGCTCTTCCAGCCGCTGTTCCAGTTGTTGGAGCCCTCGTTGTTGTTCCAGTTGGAGCCGCTGCCCCAGCCGCCGTTGTTCCAGCCGCTGGACACAGCCGAGCCGGAAGAGGCGGTGGAGTAACTTCCGCCCACTGGGGCCGGCGGGCCATACGAGGGGCTGGGCACATGGACAGGCTCACCGGCCGACTCGCCCTCGTCCACGATCAGCTTGATGGTCTTCACGTACTGCTGCGGGGCGGGGGCCCGGACAATCGGCTGCGGGGCCGTGTAGGTGATGGGCGCAGGCTGATAAGTCACCGGGGCCGGGGCAGGCTGAACCCGCACAATGGGCTGCGGGGCCGGGGCCGGCACTGTGTAGGTGATGGGGGCAGGCTGGGGCACCGGCTGGTAGGTCACGGGGACCGGAGCTGGCTGAACACGCACAATAGGCTGGGGGGCAGGGGCAGGCAACACCACTGGAGCTGGCTGGATGCGCACAACGGGCTGAGGAGCAGGCACGGGCACTGGCACAGGCACAGGGGCAGGAGCAGGCGCTGAGTAGGTCACAGCGGGCACAGGGGCAGGAGCAGGGGCGGAATAGGTGACAGCGGGCACAGGGGCAGGCAAGGCCTGGGCAGTAACCACAGCTGAGGTTTGCACTGGAGCCGAGGCCCAGCCGCCGCCATAGCCACCGCCATAGCCGCCGGCATAGCTGCCGGAGTAGCTGCTGCCACCGGAGTAGCTGCTGCTGCCGGCGTAGCTGCCGCTGCTGGAGCGGGCATAGCTCTGGGGCTGCTCCACCACCTTGATGACCTTGATGATCTGCTCACCGCCGCTGCCGTAGCCGCCACTGTAACCGCCACCGTAGCTGCCGCCATAGCCGCCACCGTAGCTGCTGCCGCTGTTGTAGACTCCTCGGCTGGGCTGGTTGTAGTATCCTTGATTGTAGTTGCCCGAGTAGCCGCCATTGCCGTATCCATAGCCACCGCCGGAGGAGGAGCCACCGCCGAAGCCGCCGCCACCGCCGCTGCCGCCGCTTAAGGCTTTCAGGAGAGCCAACTTGGCACCCAAAAGGGCCTGGGCCGGGGCACTAAACGCCACGAGGGCTACGAAAAGGCACGCAAACAATTTCATGGTGAATAAATTCCAATTTCACGATCCCTGGATCTTCTGCGGGAGTCGACCAAAGCTCTACTGATTGCCCACAGCATCGATACGCACAAATTTATAGGGCCGGCCAAGAAACCCCAGCCGAGTGTGAAATCTCAGTCGCCGTCTCCGTCGTCGTCGTCGTCGCCGTTCTAACCAAAAAAAAAAAACCCAAACGCGACACTTCAGTACGCACGGTTAGGGAGCGTCCACGTCTACGGTTTGTGCCGGCGAACAGAGCCAAAGGTTTGTCCGTTTGTCTGTTTGTCCGTCCGTGCGGCCCCACCCCCTCTTCCTATGGCAGCGGCTGTTTGTCAGTCAATTTGTTTGCTTAATTCATAAATAGTTACTTATGGACCACACCAAAGTTGGCCCAACCTAAGCGACTGCCCAACTGCCCGTCTGTCCGGGTGTCTGTCAACTCAACTACTTAACCATCAAGTGAGATATTTCGTCTCCATCGAATCTGTAGGCAAATTGCTGCCGCTCAACGATTCGCAAGAGAGCTAATTTTTAGGTAATTCCCAAACGCACACAACTCCACAATCTCCGCATATATAAAGTCATTCATTCATTGTTTCATTTGCTCCAACGCCCAGGCACATGGCCACACGTACTGCCCCCGGCGAGGGACGTGCAGGGAGCTTGGGGGATGTGCTAACCACGGCCAAGCGGCTCGGCAAACACGCCAGAAAATCCAACAACCCGCCCAGCATCGCAAGACATTTTTGGGTTTTTTTTTTAAGGGCCCTAAAAATCCAAAAAAGGGCGCGAAATCAGCGCTGACGCATTCCCGGATCGGCTGACTTTATGCAAATACCGAAATGTTTGCTTTTGTGGGGCTGCCGTTCTATCCAATAATTCCCCGGCTTAGGGGCTGGGAAAATCAGACTCACACGCACCGTCAGGTCTAAAAATGCCGGTGGGTCATTGAACAAGATCAACAAAACTTTTGACAGTCGGCAGATCTGCCCAACTGTCTGAATACTCTTATGGAATGTTAAATGGGCTTTAAAAATATATTAATACTTTAATTTATACTATTTTAAGGTTCTCAAGTTTTCTAATCAGCACTGAGATAAATCAGACGATCTAATTCTTATTTTTGTCCATCTGTTCAACTGCCCAACTCCCCATCCGACAGAGTAACTCTTTTCTTCTGCGTCCATTCTGTCCATTTTCCTTATTTCAGTCCGTTCGTTTCTTTTTCTCTCCAATTGCCCGACTTCGCACTGCCCAAGCGCCCATTTATCTGTTAGTTAAACTGCTCATCTGTCCACGGCTTTGTCTGTCTCATCGCCCACCTCATGACTTGGTTTAAATCTTTTCGAGTCAATCAACAGGACTAAATTTATATCCAGGCTCTTCATTCTAAGCCCATTTTAGTAAAATCAAATTCATATAATCTGCCCAACTGTCTGAATACTCTTATAGAATCATAAATAGGCTTTAAAATTATATTAATACTTTAATTTATACTCTTAAAAGGTTCTTAAGTCTTTTAATCAGCACTGAGATAAATCAGACGATCTATTTCTAATTTTTGTCCATCTGTTCAACTGTCCGACTCCCTATCCGCCGAATTATCTCTATTCTCCTGTATCCATTCTGCTCATTTGGCTTATCTCCTGTCCGCTCGTTTGTTTTTCTCTCCAATTGCCCGACTTCTCACTGCCCAAGCGCCCATCTATCTGTGAGTACGACTGCTCGTCTGTCCATTAGCTCAACTTTATCTGCCTAATCGTCCATTTCATGACTTGGTTTAAATCTTTTAGAGTCTATCACAAGGACTAAATTCATATTGCAGACCCTTCATTGTAAATCCATCTATATAATCTACCCAACTGCCCAAATCCCTATTCGTCACATCTTCATGCTCATCTGTCTGATATCCTGCTTCAAGGTGCAAAGTGTGTGGAATCTATGGAAAGGACTAAATTCATATTCCAGACCGTTCATTGTACGGCCGTTTAATTAAAATTGATTTCATATAATCTGCCCAACTGCCCAATTTCCTATCCGTCACTTTACTGTCTTTCTACTCATTCGGCCATCTGGTATATTACTGTACGGCCAATTCTTTTTCCAACCAATTGTCTACCTGTTCCTGTTTCTTGCCAATGCGCCCAATTATCTGGAAGCTCGACTGCTCGTCTGTCCATTAGCTCACCTTTGTCTGTCTGTTCGCCCGCCTCATGACTTGGTTTAAATCTTAAAAAGCCCAACAAAAGGACTAAATTCACATTCCAGACTCTTTATTGTACGCCCATTCCAGTCAAACCAACTTTATATAATCTGCCCAACTGTCCAAATCTCCATACGTTCCTTTTTCTATCTTTCTGCTCATATGTATGTCTGATCGTCTACCTCGTGGTGCAAATCTTTTGGAGTCCATCGAAAAACTTAAATTCATATTCCAGACCGTTCATTGTACACCCATCTCAGTAATATTAAATCCATATAATCTGCCCAACTGCCCAATTCTCTATTTGTCACTTTTTTTTGACTTTCTGCTCATCAGCTCATTCATCCATCTGGTTTATTAGTGTACGCCTGTTTGATCTGCTGTCCAATTGTCTGCCTGCTCACTGCCCATGCGCTCATTTAGTCGGTAGCTCGACTGCTCATCTGTCCATTAGATCCCCTTTGTCTGACCGCCCACTTCATAAGTTGGCTTAAATCTTTTCCACTCTATCAAAAGAACTTAATTCATATTACGGATAATTACAAAATATAGTTCATAAAATCTGCCCAACTGCCTAATTCCCTATCCGCCTCATTTTCTTCCTTTCTGCTCATCTGCACATTTGTCCATCTGCGACCTGTTTATTTTTCTGTCCAATTGTCTGCCTGCTCACTGCCCATGCGCCCATTTATTCGGTAGCTCGACTGCTCATCTGTCCAATAGCTTTGTCTCTTGACAGTCCGTCCGTCCAATTCTTGTTTTGTGTTGAAAGGCTTTCGAGTCCTTTGAGAAGACTTAAAAATAAATAATTGCATAATTTAAATACGTTTATTTGCCATTAACTGAGCAAACAGTCCCCGCATAATTTTCAAGCCCCTTCAAATTCCATATAACAAAAGAGATCGAGCCCAAAGTTTCCCAAGAAGAATTAAAAAAAAACGTAGCTTTCTTTGCCTTTTTCAAGGTCTTTAAGGTCCCCAGCATCCCCAGCAATCGTAAAAACGATAATTCAATCGCCGGATTATCGATTGCCAGGCAAACCTCGTGGAGCATCTGGGCAATCGGTAGGCCGGTCAGGTAGCCGGCCCGCGCCCTCCCGCTGAACTTGAGGCTGCGGCGGCTCAGCTCATTAGCCATGCAGGGAGGCAAATGGGCGGGCAGGCGGGGCGGTGGGCAGGGCGGTCGGCGACTATTGATGCTGGCGGGCGGGGCGTTGTTTGTTGACTTGTTTTTTGGTACAGACCATAAAATAGTTGGGCGTTGAAGGAGAAGCCTAAGTGGCACGGCCAACAGGGCGAGAGAGGCTGCTTATCATTCCATTCAGCCGAATCCGTGCGCCGGTGAGTTCGTTTGTCCAACTGCTCATCTGTACAACTGGGCGATTGTTCAACTTTGTGTGTGTCTGTCTGTCTGTCCGGCGAAGGTCAAAATTGTTAGGCTGCATTTTAGCGCCTGCTTGAAACATTTCAACTTCAGTCATTTTGGTGGCTCTCGTTTCGCCGGAGGTGTGAAAAATCTTGGGCGCGGGTGCCCCGGGTTTCCCAACGTTCAATTTACATTTCGTTTATTTACACACAAGAAAAAGTCAATCGCTTCACATTCAAAAAAAAATAACAAAAAAAAAATGGGATTAAAATTATGCACGACGAGGAGGCGGGGATTTTAGGGCGTTTCTAGCACCAGCCGCCGGCGCCGAAGGGTTCGGGGCCGCCAAAGCCAAGGCCGAAGCCTCCGCCGACTCCGTAGCCGGCGCCGTAGCCGTAGGAGGCTGGCAGGGCGGCTGCCCCGCCCACAAAGCCGGCACCGCCGGCTATCACGGGAGCAGCCACTGAGGTGACCACCGGGGTGACCACAGCGGAGGTGGAGACGGCCGGGGCGGCGCCTACAAAACCACCGTAACCGCCGCCGTAACCACCGCCAAAGCCGCCGCCGTAGCCGCCGCCCGGCACCACCGACACTTTGATGACCTTGACCACATTTTCGCCGCCATAGCCGCCGTAGCCGCCGCCGTAGTAGCCGCCACCGTAGCCACCACCGTAGCCGCCGTAGCCACCGTAGCCAGGAGCATAGCCGCCGTAGCCGCCGCCACCGCCGCCGCCAAACAGCAGGCCCAACTTGCCCAGCGTGGCCTGGCCAGGAGCCGCCATCACGGCCAGCAAGAGGGCCACACTCCACAGGTAGAATTTCATGGTGTTGGGTTGGTTGGGGGGGCTGATTTTAATCCTTAAGATCCTCTCGCTTGGTAGGTTCGTTCGTGGCCGTCGCTGGACGCTGGTGGACTGTTTAACCCCAGAGGCCGCCATGGGGCATTTATAGGCCTGGCTTTTCGGGCCGCACACAATGCAGTCGTATTGTTCTATGGAATCCCTGCAACGTGTGAAATGACCTCACCTCCAACTCACCCCGCCCCCCGCCCTACGCACTTACGGCGAACTTGGTAAGTCAAATTTGCTTTGCGGTCGCGGCGCCCGGAAAGCCGAAAAGTTGCGTGAAATTTTTCTCTTGTTTTTTTGTGAGGGGGAACAGCAAATTTAATTGTTAATGGGAATTAGCACTTTTGCTTTTTAAGCCTTTTTACTTTTCCACCTTTTTTCAAGTGCAAGTTCAAGAGAAAATGACACAAGAAAACAAAAAGAAGGCAGTTTTTTTTTAGCCACCCGGCGTCCCAAGGCATTGGGACCAGCTTAATCGGAGCAGCTTGCCACCTGACAATTAGAAAAACTCACGTGGCCCAGCCAAATCTGGGACAAGGTTAAGGGTTGTCATTAAAAGCCTTCAACAATTAGATGGCAACGCTGCTGCGATCGACTGTCCAGCCCTCGCTTTTGGCACCCCTGCCTGCGAGCCAACACGCAATAAGTAACTGCACATCCCCCACCCCTTTCACCTAAGCGCTGCGCAATGCGCATTACAGCGGGCGCCGCAGCAAGAACGGCAATAAGCGCCAAGGCAAAAGAGAAGCTCAAAAAGAAATCAAAATTACATATACACACTCACCTAACGGAAGCCTCGCACGCTGCGCCGGCACCCACACACACATACATTTCCCCACTTGCACTGAATAAAAAGAAAAAAAAAGCACCGCATGGTTGGGGGGCAATGGCATTAAATTTGGATTTACGCGATCGAAAAAACTGCAATTTGACGCGGCCCGACGACGAGTTAACACTTTTCGCGAAATTTAACACTGTTCACAC
>JBAMCP010000701.1:28677-39076 GCA_037075105.1 Lissocephala sabroskyi | reverse complement strand
ATTAACATGTGTGTTTAAAGGAAAAACAACATACGATCCGATCCGATCATGGTGGGCATGCAATCATTCAAGCATGAAATAATTTATGTCATTGGGATAAATAGCACCCTGCATTCTACCAAAATTACACTAAATAGCTATTTAATTGCTTTATAACATATAAAATAGCTAGATTTAAAACTAAAAGCTTGGTGAAATATTTTATGGCAATTGGGTTCTGAAAGTGGCTAAGTGTGGCAACTTTATAGGTGGCAACGCTGATCCGTGAAAGAAAAAAGCTCGGCTCGAAAACGCGTGCAAATTTTCGGTTGCCAATTTTGTCCGTATTTAAAGTGTTTAGACGTCGGGAAAAGTGCATAAATTAGTAGAAATCAATTAGAAACCGTCGCGCGAAATGGAAAACAAGTGTTTGAACAGCGAAAACCCCAACCTTCTGCCAGCGCCAACAGCGTGTTTTTTTTCGCTTTTTCTTGCTGTGCAAGTGCAGCTATTCGGCCGCGGGAGCCCCACGCGCGAAATGCAAGTGTATTAGTGCGTCCGTGTGTCACCGCCGTGTACGAAATTCGCGTTCGCTTTTGATCATTCCGTTTTGTTTTTGCCGTTTCGTTGAGTTGGGAGAAACGGGAATATGTTTCGTTTTATGTTTTGCGAGTGGCCGTTTTGTGTGAATGGCAGCAGATCAGAGTTCAAGCAGGTGGATGGCACTGCCTGCGTGATTGCTTTTCTGAACTGCTTGTCCGTTCTTGTTTTTTTTTGCATTTTTTTATGTGTCTGCTTTACCGATTCCTGATTGCGGGCGCGTGTGGTTTTTAATAAATTAATTAATTCTAAACGGGAGATCGGGCGATAAAACTCAAAATACAAATGACAAATGAATTACACCATTAGAATTTTGGGTAAGTGCTACAAAATAATTTCAATTTTAGTGTTGGAAAGGGGCGGGAATTCGGGTGGACCATTTGATCGAGGCGTCTAGGAAATACTCAACGGATTCAGAAAAAGCTTTCCACTTGACTTTAAAGAGCTTTGAGAAGAAAAAAATTATTATAACCTAATTATTTTAATTTTGTGCTCTTTTTTACGAGTTCGTTGTGAGGTTTTTAAAAAATATTTCCAAGGGGTCTTTAATTTATTCGGAATTGGGCTAAGCAAGGTTAAAATCTCATTATTTCAGGTTATTATTATTTCTCTGGGTCGCATTGTACACTGAATTTAAAAACTATCTTAACATCCTTTTAAATGCTAATGGAAAAATAAAATTACATTTAAACAAGTCTACAGAAATCCCCAACAAAGATATTTGCTCGCAAAAGGGCGAAAAATATCGACCGTTGGATCGCTTCCTCTTCTAGCGGCCGCCCTCCCTCTGACCCTCGCTTTGATAGGAGATGCCAACTCCTTTCGCAAGCATATTTCCGTCTTTAAACTAAGCGCTGCCCATCTGCTATTTTTTCTGGCTGAATGTATTTCTTTTCTCTTTGATTTTAAAGCCATTTTAAAGAACTCGATCAACGATTCTTTCTTTATTCTAAATTCATTTGGACTTCTTAGTTTTCTTTTGAATTAAATTAACATTCACATTCAAGATCCACGAACTGGTGGTTATATTCCCCAGAACCACGAATTTGTCGTTATCTCTTTTCGCAGTTATATATCTCAGTTGCAGATTTTTTTTGGAAACTTTTCTTATTTATCTTTTCTACCTAATTATTTATTTGATTCAGGTTTTTCTATCAAACTGTAATTCTTGAAGTGGCCTATTAGGAAAATTTTTCACAAATTTCTTAAAATTAAAGACATCTCTTTAATCCATAAAACGGCAGCAGGCTCGGTTCACTTTTGCTTTACCATTTGCGACCTCGCCTATCTTCGTAGTCAATCGGCGCTTAGGGAGTTAATCATTTTGGACTTTTCATCGTGATGAAAGCCATTTGAGTTCCACAAACGGAATCGTCGGATGGATTTATGAAATGGCGAGGAGGTCAAACCCAAAAGCACTTGACAAAACGAAACTCATAACCGGTGGACGATGGGAGGCACTCCAAAAATTCTCGTTGCAACTCGTTTATTTACCAAAAAATGCGCCAAATACGACCAAAGCTACGATTCGCAGGGGTGGCACCCACACACCCACACACACACACATGCGCGCGTGAATGGAAATATGTTAAACTTTTGACCAATTTCAAGTTGAGTTGGCCTTTTGCAGTCGGCGAGCGATCAACCCCAGGGCTTGGCGCAGGGAGGGAGAGGGCTGGCGGTGGCCACTGGACGTATACGCAATTTATTGCCATGGCAATTGGTTGGTCAACAACTGCGCCACTTGGCCGCCATATGCACATGTAAGTGGCCAGGGTCCGCGGCTCTGATGTGGCGGCTGCGGATGCTCACTTTTCAGTTTTTCGGTTTCTGCGCATTTGTGGTTTATGCTGGGCTTGAATTTTTGTCAGTGCCTCCTCCTCGGTAGCCGGGGTGGCGCTTTTTTCCCGCGTATTGGCCAATATGCTAGGCATGTCTCTCCGGCAGGGCAGGGGAAAGGAGGGCAAACATTCGAATACAAAATTCGTTTGCGTTCTTTCCGTTTTGTTTATTGCAGTTTTTTGCAATGCGGTCACTCGCCGGGGTCCCGGCTGCCGCCAACAAAATTCATAAAGTTTTTTCCCCGCATTGCACATTTTTGGGGCGCAATCTCATATGGAAATTGCTTCCGCTGCCTGCAAGTCTAAAAATACAATTAAAAAAACAAAACAATATTTTTAAATATAAAAGAAAAAACATTTCTAGTTGCACTTTTGTGCCGCATCTGCATCCCGAATGCGGAAATTATAATTTCAGGGAAGTTCTATGCTCCTGCCTGCCTCACTGGCGCTCGGTGGGCCTGTTGCTTCCTCTGCTTCACATTAATATCCTGTGCTCATTCGTACGTGTTAATATGACTTTATGACTTCATATGTGTCCATATTTTTTGTCGTCTTTCTCTCGCTCTCTCACTAAAAAAGTTTTATGTGCCACTGCTTCTGCCGCTGCCGCTGCCACACAGTCAAAGCAACAATTTTTTATTCAAAGTGTTGAGAATGGAAAAATTATTAAAATTTCCCTTTGCCACTCCACTTTCCTCCCTCCGCTGTCCCCACATTATCACACAAAATTGCTCATATGCAATTCTGCATGACGAGTTCGCAAATGCAGACAGCGCGGCTGCGTTCCTTTCCTCCGCCACCCCCCGTTTTTGTCCGCCCGAGAGATGAGGGTTTCTATTGTTAAAAGTACCGTGATTTGAATTCTTGATAAGCATCATGAACGGGAATGCGTAAAGGTAAAATTCCAAATAGTATTTTCACCATGATAAGGATTAGATTTGCCGGGACTTATGGGATTCCATTCGAATTTGAAGTTCCCAATAAAATGATTTATGGGAAGGCGTATTCGGTCTTTAAAAGGGGTAAAGAATGTGTTTCCTTTTCCTTAGGAGTACAGAAAATGTTCTTAAGACAAGTTTTTTGGAGGAAGTATTAATTTACCGGTCGGGGTACTAATTTTGAAGTCTCTTTAAATATTGAGATTTGATTTGATTATATTTCCAACACGAAGAGACATCTTCAAACTAGATTAGTCCCTAGTCCATCTTTGGTTTTTCAGTGGGCTTAAAATATTCGATAATAAGTTTGAATTAGTCATTTAATTTGGGGGAAGAATTATAAAATTTAAAATCATTTAATGATATTAAATTTTAGGTGGATTTTCCAATCTTAACTCAGACATCCTTTAACCATCTAAGTACTGAAAAACAGAATAATCTAATATTACCTACGATATTATAAATTCCCGAATAGTTAGATTGATAGTCGGCTTAAAATTTTTCGAAATATAAAAAATTAAGATCATTTTATGATATACGAGTATATATAATTTTATAACATTATGGGTGGATCTTGCAAACTCAAGAGACACTGAGAAACTGAATTATCAACAATATTACAAATTCTCGCTTATTTATATTTGTAGTCGGATGAAATTGTTCCGATCTTAACTTGTCATCAAAATCAAAATCATTTCATGATTTATAATTTTATAAAAAAAATATTTAAAGATCTTCCAAACTCAAAGAGACACTGAGAAACTGAATTATCAACGATTTTACAAATTCCCCAATATTTAGTCGGCTAAAAATATTCCGATTTTAACTCCGAACTTCTCATCTTTGATATTCTCTTACTTCCTCTCCCAGCCGAGAGTACAAGCACTTGAATGTCGTTTATTGTGCATTTCTAACAACTCCATTACGAATATTTTTCATATTTTCTGAGCCCAAAAGGCGTCAGCGGCAGATCCGATAACATCAAAAGTAATGGCGTTGGCGATGGCGAAAGGCGTGCGCGTTTTTCCTCCCAAGCAATGGGCGGGGCGAACAGGCAGCACCACCCCACGGAAAGCGGGGGGAATGGGCGACGAGAGAGAGGAAGACGGCGAGTGGGAAAAGCGGTTGGGGTGAGCAAAACCAGCAATTCGCATGCGGCACGTTACAGTTTTGCAATAAAAAATGAAAACGCTTTGCATGAACGACCATGAGTGTGCGAGTAAAAAGTAATAAATGTACGTGCCACACTAAAAAATAAAACAACAAAACAGCTTCGGCAGCAGCGCTCCGCTGACGCAACGCATACGTGTAAATTTAGGGCCAAAAAGATGGCGCTTCCGTTTCTATTTTCCCCGGCCAGGCCAGCTTTCCCATTCCAGGAGCCTTCCATTGCACATGTCCTGAGCTGCATGCAAATATGTGAGCGGGGCTGGGCGGCAGCAATAAATGCAATAAAAATAAACTACAATTTTTCGTTGGCTGCTCCAAGGTTCTCGGGTGGCCACCGTCGTCCCTCTTTCCCTGGCTGGTTCACACCTCCCGTCTTGCGTTACTTTCCATTACGCGCATTTTTCTTTCGAATTGCGGAAGCCATTCGCCTGCCCCGGCTCGGGTCCTTGGGCAGCGCTCTGACGTTTGAAGTAGCTTTGGATTGTATAAAAGTAACCATGACTACAATAATTTAATGAAAACATAATCTACATGTTGAAAAACCCGGCAGCAGCCAGAAAAAAGTGGAAGAAAAAAATATATACAAAGAAAAAGGAGAACAGACGCGATTGGCACTGGTGGCTGAGATGGGATAGGCTGAGGGGGAGAAGAAAAAAAAGAAAGTGGAAGGTGGAAGTTTTATTATATGTTGACGGGTGTATATTGGAACTGCCTCATATTCCTTCTGCTTGATTGCATTTTTGATTGCATCTTCCTTTGTCGTACGCTGCGAACTTAATAATGAAAAAGAGAGTAGAATTTCCGTCGAATGATGAATGTATTTACAGGCAGGGCAACTTGAAAGGTGGAGGAAAGTTTTTAATCCAAAATCACCTCTAAAATCAATCAATATACTTGTAAATATTTGAAAATATCGAAATATGTTTTGAAATATGGATATTCTGGTTGCAGATGTTTGCAGATGGAGTCTATTGAAATGATTGTTGTATGGTGTAATTTTATTACCCTTCTTATCATGGTTCCAAGTTTAAAGAAAGCAATCCTTGATATTTTGGGTATTTACTATTGATTCTTTTTATTATTTCCTATAAAGCTAATCGCATTACTCTCTCCGTTAAAAGTTTGACAGAATGATTCCTTTTTATAAAGTTCGGATTTATAAAATTTATTATCTGCTTCCCTTTTTCACTGTCCACTGACTTCAACCAAAGATCCAAAGCTTTAATATTGAGAATGTTTGTTTTGGATCTTCTAAGTTCAAGTTTGATTTTTATCGGTTGGCAAGAAATATTTTGGTTGAGAAATTTTAGATAAATTTGGTAATTGAATGAAACTTTATGAAAACCGGTGATTGCTAGACACTTGAGTAGAAAATGTATGTAGACTGTAAGAAGTCGAGGCTTCATGTATCCCCAGATTGATTTTCTGCATGCCATTGAGATTTTTAAGATTTTGAAATTTGCCGATAAGGAAAAGTAATGTCATTTGAGATTCCTTGCTGAATCGATGTCTTTGTAGCTTTGGAGGGGACAATTTGGAACGGCTGCTGGTGGCCACTTGAGCCGTCGACGATGGTGGGTCTTTCGTGGGAAGTGTCTGGTTTCATTTTATTCAATTTTGCTTAATTTTTTCGCCTTTTATGTGGGCGGGTTGGCCGCTAACCCACCAGCCTTGTCGCGGACTCTGAGTGGCTCGTAGAAAAGTTTCCTAGGCGACTCCTTCAGCTTGGCGGCCGCTATTGCCATCGCCATCGTTGTCGTCGTGGTTGTCATTGCCGTCACTGCAAAGGAGAAAAGAAGGACTTCTTGGTAAATATCTTTTAGCCTTTGCAAAATCAGTAAAGCGCAAAAGGAGATACTTGGAAAAAATCCGCTTTGATGCGCACGGCGAGTGTGACTGCGCCGTCGAGTGTAGCCTACTTCTTGGCGCGGCTGCACGAAGGGTGTCGTGGGATTCGTGGGAAACCCCTGCCGCCTTTCTCGTTCCCTTTACGTCATCATATTTATTTATTTTGACTTTCATTTCTTGGTGCTGTTGTTGTTGCTCGCCGGTTTGAAGTATTTCGTGAGTAGCGCAAAATGCGTTGGTGAAATGTAATAAAAACATTTTTTGCAACGGCAACCAAGCGACCAAACCAGAGCAGCAGCCAACATCCTTATCCATCCAGCTTGAAGTTCCTTCGATTTTCTAGTACCGCTCAAGTTTGGCTTTGAGCTAAACTGCAAAGTATCTGAAAAATATTTTTAATACATGCAAACGCGACTTTGACTTTCTTTATTTTGGCCAGCATAATAAAAGGGATTCCTTTTGATTTTGAATCCGAATTAAAATGTTGCATTTGGCTTAAGAAAAGCCAAATGATTTGCATATTAAACGTTTGCCTGACAAGCGCCGCCCCCGCTCTGTGTGGCCTGCGGCTTTGTTGTGCTTTTGAGGCGGTGCCAGTTGTCGGTCTGCCCGCTTGGCTCATTCCAAATTCATTGTCTTGAGCTACGCCCCTTCAATGTCGCTTCTGTCAACTGCCTCTAATTTGCATGGGCCAACGAAGCTCTGCTGTTTTGCCTTTTAAACGTTAAAAGACTTCACAGGCCTTGAATTGGAGTTTTGGTTTGTGAACGGGTACAAAGGTCAAAGCCATATTGATCAAGATCTTCAAATAGGACCCTCTCTTTCCAGAATTGCATATTAATTTACTTGGGGAACTTCAGATTGGCTCGTCGCCCATTCCGGGTTAGTTAATTAAATCTTCTCAGGCCTCATTTTCTGCAAATACTGGGAACCTTTTTCTCATTAGAGGCGGAGTGGTTAGCTGAGAGTGACACTTGATGGTCAATTAGAAACTCATTAGTCCAGCTAACTGAGCTAACTAAATTGGGAAAGTTGGAACTAGAATTTAATCCGGGATCCCTTGAGACTTTTTAATTTATGCGCCGACTGGGCCAACAAATGTTGCTGTGCAGCTGGGCCAATTACAGTGCTGGTGGGGCATAAAAACCAATCAAAGGCATAAAGTAGACAAATATAGACTCTGTGTCTATATAGGAGATGGGGCGGGGGCGGCTGTGTGTGCATTGAGCACGCAGTCTATTTGGTATTCAAAAACTGTGCTCTCTGTGCGAAAACATTTGACGCATATTTGCCAAACACACACACGCACGCACACAAAACTCTGCAGACAGATAAAAGATACGAACATATCTGAGAGATACACACTACATACATTCCAATAATAGGCAAAAGGAGCAGACGTCTGTGCCGAGCTCGGCTCCAAAGTGAAATGCACAATTGCTTCATTTTGCCAAAGGCTTTTATTAAACCAGTATGGCTAAAAACCAAACCAAACCGAACCGAATCCAAATCCAAAGCCCCCCTCTCCGTTCCAAATGCCACATTGACGTCGTCGCCGTCGTCGTAGTCGTCTGCTGCGGCTGTGGGCACGGCTGTTGCCACTGCTGCCATCGCCTCCTGTTGCCACTGTAAGGCAATTGAAGTGCGTACGTAACCGAAGGAGCGGAAGGGCCGCGGGGTGCGGGGCTAGGCTGCCGTTTCAGGCGTGCGTAGTTATGGTAAATATTCATATTTGTAACGTGTGCACAATGTGTTGAAATTAGCATTTATGAATTTTGTGCCAAATGTCGAAGGCAGTCGGACCGACGGACCGACCGACCGACCGACCGGCCTCTCAATGTCTTTGAAGCCTAGGAAACTATGGAGGGCCCACTCCCTTCAGTACTTACACATCAAATGACTTGTCCTCCTCTGGAAGCAACGAAGCCTGAAATTTGGATTTTTGGGTCTGTATTATGCGAGAGATTCTTGGTTATGGTTTTGCGGTTTCCTCTGCGGGCCAAAACTGCTCACTTCCAGCCATGAGGTGGTCATTTGCATTTAGATTGTGGGCGGGCGGCTGCTCCTATAGTTTTCGTCCTTTATACAAACGACCAAAATCAGGCCTCTCTGCAAGTGTGAGTGCGCAGTCAGAGTCACATCTGCTTTTGATGCTTGTTGTGCGACAATTTGTAGACCTTGCCGTGGTTTTTCCCGGCCAGCTTGGCCCGTGGGCTGGGCCGGGGCATTGGGATCATGTTATGGGCATCGATTTACATAATTATAAATGTAATGCCCAACTTTTCCCAAGTTACGCAAAACTACCATGAACTACCGAAACCAAATGGGAAAGGAAGTCGAGCCTGTCACCGAATGAATTCTGAGCTTGAAAGATTTTAGAAAGGAAAAGGTGACCAGAATGCCATTGAAACCTTTATTTAACCAACTTGCATCTTATAAGATGATTAAAGGAAATGTGCAAAGCTACTTTTACATTATTTGAGGAAGGAACATAATTTAGATCTTCAATGCAAATTGTTTTTCTTCTGTTCGCACTCAGGTTGTAACTATCTCAATATCAGATTCTTTCTGTGGCTCTGAGTATGCAAGTTTCTCCGTCTCAATCCGTTTCCTTCGCGAGTCAGGTTTACCCCGTGGATTTGTCACTGTCTACGATTCCTTTCCTATTGCTGTTAGATACGAAATGATAAAAATTGGTGGCTTTCGAAGTTTTTTTTGGAAGCAAGATCAATTCTAATTGGAATGAAAAATCAGCTTTCGCTTCGTTAAAAACTTCGATTTTCTCTTTATGCTTTGCTCATCGCCACCTTTAAAAATTTTATACATAATTATACATAATGAATATGCATATAATATGCGCTATATAAATTTTTCAATTATCAACTGGTAAGGAAGTAAAGTTCAAGCTTTTCATAGCCCTTAACGTCTAAAATACAATAGCAACGAAAATTACTTCCCTTTTTCGATCGTGAACCGCTGCCAGGGCCGTTGATTAAGCGGAGCGATTTTAGCTTTGGGTAAAAAGGAAGCTCTGTTTCGACTGTTTTGGCGACTGAGCTTAATTAAAGAGCTTAATAAATAAATGGATGGGCAGGTGGACGGACACATGGGCGGACAATCAAAGGCGCTACGAAACACAGCAGTCGGGTTGCTTCAGAGACCGTCTCCTCCTTTCGTATGTGAATCCTTTTTAATGCTTTTCTATGGTCGGTCCCCTATTTTCTCCTTTCTCCGTTCGGTTTTCTGGCCATCGAACTACTAAAACGGCTTCTTGTCCGCTTTATTGTCCACTCGTTCGACTTTCTGAATCTGAATAAAATCGAATGGTTGCTTCCTCTGTATGTTTGTTTGTTTGTCAGTTTTTTGGTCGCAAGCCTTTTTGTGTGTCTGTTTTTACATTGCAGCATTTGGCCCTCCGTCCACGTGGCTGTCCGTCTCTCCACCGGTCCGTCTTTTTCTTAAACTTCCTCGCCCTTCATCTGTAGGAGTTCCCGATCTAAGAAAAGAGCTTTCTCCGTCATGAAAAGCTTTTAAGCTCAGATCGGTAGGCCCCTGAAGAGTATAAAAGTACGACAGGTCGAGACCACCGACAGTTGCTCGCGATTCAAAATTGCAAGTCATGACTTGTTTTGTTTTTGATTTTATGTTTATCAGTGTTTGTGGGGGCTTAAATTGATAAGTTGTGGCCTAAAATCAGTAAAATTAAACAATTACAATTCAAACCCCAACACCAAGAATGATTACGATATGAAAAATAATTGTAAGTGCTATCAAACTAAAATAACAAGTAGCAGAAAAAATAATTGGTTGATTATGCTGAAAAAAGCTACAGTACAGCAATTATTGTTTAAAATGCTGAAAAGAATTCCTTTCAAAAATTTTATTTGACGATTTTCTAATATTTCTTTAATTTGTTCCCACGAAAATTCCACCCAAAGTCATTTATTCCCACTAAAATCTCAATCAATTGTGAATCAGTTAGCACGCGGCTTGCAAAAATAAAATGCTTTTCCGATTTTCCTA
>JBAMCP010000701.1:0-28577 GCA_037075105.1 Lissocephala sabroskyi | reverse complement strand
TCCCACTAAAATCTCAATCAATTGTGAATCAGTTAGCACGCGGCTTGCAAAAATAAAATGCTTTTCCGATTTTCCTATTGTTTTTGCAACATTTTGGATTGTTTACTCAAAGGGCTGCCCCGACATTAACACATCCATCCCCTAACCATTTGCCTTTTCCGCTTAACAGCATTTTCCCGCACATCGTTATTGTTGTTGTTTTATTGATGGCCTACAATTGATTTTTGATTTTATTGGTCGGCATTAAAATGCGAGTTTTTATTGTCACCGAAACGCTCAGAAAACCTTTCGAAAGCTCTTTTAAGCACACGAAGGTCATATAATCAAACTCAAATTTGCATTGTTCGTATTATTTGGGGATTTGATTGGACATCATAAGGAGTGATATTTTGGTGGAAATTTTTAAATGGATTAATAAATCGGAAAGTACTTTTCTTTTATTGATGCAGGCAATTTAAATCCCAAGAAGCCTTAACAACTCGTTAGGAGGTATTGCGGATATTTTGTATAATAAAAATTCATGTAAGAGTTTTTTAACTGGAAATGTAAATCGAATCGGAAAAAAATATGAAGAAACACGGACGCTTGAAGCTTTTAGAAGGAGGCATTGAAACAAGAAGATTCGTTGAATACTTATTTTGAATAATAATAGAAGAATGAACACGTTTTGTTTTCTTTATAAGATATTGCCATACCAAATCGGCTTAAAATTATATGCGTTGAATCTCTCTCCAATTTTCAACGAATCTTAAAATCTATAGACTATAATAATTTTTTTTCCTTTTTCTCTGCTTTTTCGTAAAATTACAATTCGCGTTAAGTTGTTTATCTGAACTTTCTTGAAATCACTAATTTAAATTCTTTAATTAATCAATTTCTAAGGAATCCATATATTAAGACTGTGATAATCGATTTCAGTATCTCTGTTTGAAAAGTTAACTTTGTTAAAATCCTTTTAGCTACAAGCAAAGGAAAAGTTAACTTAAATTCTTTACAAGCCCATCTCGATAAAAATTAACATCCCATTAAGTTTTAGGCTTTCTCAATTACTTTATCACCTAAAAAGATTAAAGTTTTGTCTGCTTTGTGCATTTCGTTTTATCCCCTTTCGTTGTCCTTTTTTTTTGCGTATTTTGTGTGCCAACTCTCGCCATTCGGACGTTACAGATGTGTTGGCTGTTGGCTGTTGGCATTGCGACCGTGATGTGCATTTAAATGGCTAAGATCCGGCGATATAACGGTAATTAATTACGTAATTTACACATTTACGAGCAACGCGCACAACAACGTGAAGTTGTCACTTGAATCAAGAAGCGCGCCGAGTGCAAAATGGGAATGGGGAGCAAACAAAAGTGGAGCACCGCCGACAAACAAACAGAGCGAGAGGGAAGACACAGCCTTTGAGCTCCATACTGCCATCTCTTTCGCCCCAACCATTTATTTTTTTCACTTGTTCGGCCTTTGCCCGTCGCCTATTGTCGTCCTTTGATTAATGACCTTTCGGTTTGGTGCATAGTGGGTGCTCTTCGCGATTTCTCGTTCTTTTTTATCACTGCCCTCGTCGTTGTTGTTGTTGTTCTGCATACAAATTGGGCTGGTCTGTCGGGGTTGTTGGCCAGGCCGTTGGACTGCCGATGGTGGTGGCGTTGACGGCGCGCCGCGGCGGTTCGGGTGACCAACCCTGGGATGTTTGCCGGCCAGGATGCTGCAACTGCGGGGGTATAATCTGGTTAAAGGCGACCCTGATGATGAGGACAAACGAGTCCGCCCAGGCCCGAACCCGGTAACGACCGCGCCGACATTTAAGCACAATTGCTGTGGCTAATGTGACACATATTGTGACAAATTGCATAAAAATGCAAACTCTGGCTGGGGGTGGGAGGCACTGGAACCGATTACCTCGATCCCGTGCATGAATGGCCTGGGCAAACAAGTGTGGCCCTTGAAAGAAAAAAAGGTCCTAATAGATTCAAAGCGTTAAGTGATAGGCAAGAAATCTAATGGCTTTCACTTTAATTCGATTAACCCATTTCTGCGAATCGGAGTTGGGCTTATAATTGTTTGATACCAAAGGACTTGCTTATAAAATTTATTAGTTTAGTTGCCCAAATTCTTTAGTTAACAATTCTCGAAATTTTTGATTTGGCTTCTTTTTAGTTTTGGGGTAAACTTCATCATATTCCAAAGCCCCCACAAAATCCCAGAAATCTCGCAAAGGTGCCCTAAAAAGTATGCTATAAAAACGTTCGGTTAAATCAGTCCACTTTAGGGTTAATTGGCCGCTTTTTCGGCTTAAACTCGACCCTTGAACGTTCGAACGCCATTGCCTGACTGGCCAATGCATTCCAGGCGCTTCTGTCTGCCCCCCTCAATCGCCCCCTCTCCCGCTTCTTGTCGAACTGTCTGCCATCTTCGTTCGTAGCACCCGCGTGCCACACATAGCAGTCATTGCCACTGCCGCTGTGTGGCAGTCGTCCAACCCCCGGGGGTCGCTCGGCTCGCTTGCACTTGTGACATATCAACGTTGTCAACGCTATGTCAAGACCCGGAAGGACAGGCGATGAGGACGACGCCGGAACAACGCATGACGAATTGAGATTTTCCGCCCGTTTTAGGCCATTTTAGACGGCTGGGGTGGGGCCGTCCGGGTGGCTGTGTCGAATCGTTTGTTTTTGTCAACTGTGTGGAACCAATTTCAAGGCTGCACCTGCAGGACAAGGCAAAGTTTCGCAAGCCACCGGATGGCAGTGGTGGCCGCAGCGGTGACGTCGACGGTGGTGGCCAGTGGTTTCGCTGACTGCACGTGTCCTTGTTTCGAATTTCTTTCTTTTTTTGTTTGCTTTATTTAGCTATTTTATACACAAGCCAGACAATCGACGGTCCTGCTTTTTAAGCTAGTACACATTTAACATGATTTACAAAGTCTAAGTTTTGATTTTTCTGTTTCGGTTGTTGATTTTTTACGGGTGCCCTGGCTAATGGTCCATAGAGTCCTTGGCGCCGGCACATTCGCCATAGGCTCCCATTTCCTCGGGTCGAAAGTAGGAGCTTTGCATGCTGTACAGCCGATCGATGGGGTTCATCATGGGCGTTTGAGTGAATGGCCCCATCAATTGCTGGAAAGTCGCATAGCTCAGACCCAAAATCGTATTCAGAATGGGTTCGGTGTTCTTATTGCAATTCTCTGCGAAAATTACAAATATTAGGAAAGTAAAGCGAGGAATCTAAAGTCGAACTTACCTTTATTGGTTTCCATACAAGCGAATGGCACGTGCTCCTGTTCGTCTTTGATGTTGCAACGCAGCTTGCCCAGGACATCCGAACTGGTGGAATAGGGCGACTCCATCTGGGATTCGCTGTCGCTGTGGGCCTCGTCTTTGATTTTGGTCAGGCTGCTGTCCTGTGACTCTTGAGAGTCCTGCGAATCGCTAACACCTTTGGTTGCGGGTTCTTGTTTGGCCTTCTTCTGTATCTTCTTGACTTTTGCTCTTTGATTTTGAAACCAAACCTGAAAGACACAAAATTGTGTTTTATTTTATTCTCCTTAAAAAAGAATTAATTGTAATTTGTAAATTTCACTTAATAATTAGGATACCAAGATTAAAAACCTGTAGGAATTAATCAATCTACAGCAGTTGAAAGTGGAAGAACTTTTTATGTGTTTGATTTTAGAACTGATAAGATTCGTATGTGGTATGAGGATTAAAAAGCTAGAATTTGTATAATATTGAGATTGTTAAGGAACCATTTCCTAAAAAGGATTTTATAAAGTCATTATGATTTGATTTTTAACAAGCTAGTAAGCTATTTAATAGGTTTATCAGTTTCTTTGATCTATAATTTATAACGTAGACAGAAAGTGATTCTATCTTAATTTTGCTGATTTTTAAAAGAAAGCTAAGTCAACTTATGGATGTCAAATGATAAAACGAAAAACTATATTGCAACGACTCATCGAGAGGTTCTAACTTTGTTGGATTTGGTCTATAAGGTTTCTTGTGAATGAATGGGTATCAAAGTCTTTAAGACATATCATTTTTCCACTTTATAAATTATTTTAATGTATTTTGAGAGTAATTTTGATATCATCAAAACGGTTCACATGAGATTCCGGCACAACAACAGTTGCGAAGAGTAAAATCGACTTTTATTCAATCTGCTCCTTGCTTTATTTTTACATATTATTTGTGTAGATTGCAGGGAGCCTTTTACTTGGACCCCTTTCACCTCTCATATTCTATCACTTAGAAAGAATCGCCTTTAATAACGTCGAGTTTTCTAAAACAAATATTCCCAATTCTTAAATTGCTTTCGTCGGATCGTTAGACATTTCTTAATGTAGACTTTTTCGTCGCGACGGGGAGCGACCCTCACCTGTACAATTCTTAAGCTTAAACCAGTCTCCTTGGCCAGATTCTCTCTCACTTTGCGGCACGGCTTGGGGGACACTTCAAAGGAGGCCTTGAAGGCGCGTCTCTGTTGCGTGTTGAGAATTGTGCGCGGTCGCTTTGGTCCACGACGACCGTCCAATTTAGGGGGGAACAAGTCATCGCCATAGAAATCTGTAGAGTCGCGAAAATTTTTTAATAATTCAAGTAGATAAAAAAGCAATGAAATTGGAAAAAATAACAAGCGAGGCTGAAGGGAGGCCGCCGTCGCCGGTCGCAAAAAATGCGAATGGATGTCCTTTGATTTTTATTTTCACTCACCGTAGCCCTGCAGCATCTCCACCTCCTTCTCGTAGTCAAAACGACAAAAGAGCTGACCCTGCTTCACCACATACTGCTCCCCCTTTTTGAGGAGCGAGCCGCATACCACGCAGGCGAAACATTTCAAATGGAAAACATTCTCGTGGGTTCGCATCACCAGCTCGTCAGCCGCAATTTTATGTCCGCAGCCAAGGCAACGGTTTCGTATAAAGAGTCTGAAAAACCAAGTAAAGTCCTTATAGAATGGCCACAAAGAGATTTATACCGTGAAACGGAGGAAGGGGCAGGCTCACTTACCTTTCATAGTCGAGGCGACAAAAGAGTTTACCATCACGGGCATAGCAAGAGTGCACCAAGTGCATCGAACAAGTGGAACACTTGAGGCAGCCCTCATGGAAGGAGTTGTCCGCCACACGCAGGATATACCGATCACAAATGGGCTGGCAGCAGTAGGCGCACTGATGGACCCCCAAGCCCAAAAGGCCCATCATATGAGGCGGCGGTGGCAGCGGCTGCGGAACATTGCTCGCCACTCCTCCTGCTGCAAAGGCAGCAGCGGCATTCAGACTGCACTCGCCCAGTGTGACGCGTTGTTGCTGTTGGAGGCTGTGTGAGGAACGATGGTGCATTGATGGCGGTCCAGGTCCACAGGCAGTGCCATTGCCCTTGTTGCTGTTGTGGTTGTTACAACTTCCGTTGACATTTCGGTTGGCTGTCGCCATTTTGTCATTGTGGGGTGCATTGGCGGTCGACGACAGCTCCCCGGACTTGTTGACTGGCTGACCATCGCTGGTTGTTGTTGGTGCCGCTGATGCGGCAGTTGTTGTTGTTGCCTGTATTGTGGTTGGCCCACCCGTTGTTGCTGCTGCCGTTGTTGTTGCCGATGTTGCTGCTGTTGTTAACATGCGCTCATTTCCGTTTAGCATCAGTTGATTGTGGCACATTGCAGTCAGGCCGTTATTGCCACCATTGCTGCCGCTGCCCGTCTGTTGCGGATGTGGCCCGTATTGTTGTTGCTGCTGTTGGTGCTGCTGCTGCTGGTGGTGGGGGTGATGCTGCTGATGTTGCTGTTGACATTTAATGTCCATTGGAACTATTTTGGTTTTTGCGGTTGTGTTGCCGGTCCGGCCCACCATTTTGAATGTAAATGAGAAAATATTTAAGTTAAGCTTTTTTTTTTTTTTAACTGGTTTGTGCCAAAAGGAAATTGCGGGCTTAAAATTTACAATGGGTACATCGTTTCTAGCGTGGAGCGGGTGTGGGCCGAACTATGCAACAGCAGGATTTGAATTTGCGGTCAAAGGGTGGCGACAGTCAGGATGGCTTTGACCGCTGGCGGACAACTGCCCAGCTAACCATTTCGAGTTGAAGTAAATTTGTGGTTTTGCAATTATTGAAATGGCTTCTATGCCAGTGTTGGTGAGTGCCAGAGTGTTCCTCTCGCTCTGTGTGTGTGTGTGTATATTTTGTGTGTGCGTACTCGAAATTCCACGCAGCTCGGCTTTTGTGAATGTTCACGCAAAAAACCCAAACACAGTTTATACGACTGTGGCCACAGCCACAGCCGAAGGGAGGTGACCGGGTAGGGATTGTGGAGGGGCGGGCGCCTGGCAAAAAATTACAGTGTTGTACATTTGCGGTTATTTGTACCGTTGGTTGGTGTTGCCTTTCTGGTTGGCTTTTTGTTGCTTGTTGTCTCAATTTATGGCAAATTGTTGGAATTGCACGTTAATTTGTATGCGGCAATTCCGGGCGTATAGTGCCCTCTTCTGCGCGTGTGTGTGTGTGTGGACGCGCTTTTTGTGTTGCAGTAATTTTCATTTTTAAATACTTGGGCCCCCTCCCCCCCCGCGTGAATTTGTGGGTGGTGACCTGCGGTCGACATTCTGCGTTTGTCATTACACACACACCCAGGCATACCAAACACATACACCCGCGTATATATTTATATTAACACATATTTAATGGTTTTGCTTTACGCAATTTAATTTTATTTCGACCTTCCATGACTCATGTCTCAAATAAAAAAACAACAAAAAATGCCTGTGGCATTCAACGCATTTATGCCAAAAATATTTCCAGAATTTTAAAGTTATGTCTGCATAATTTACATTAACTGTTCGTTATGCGGTTTTAAGTGTAAAATGTTTTCTCTAAAAGGTATGCTATGTTTGCTTGCCTGCTTGAGTGTGTGTGTGTGTGTGTGTGTATGCAGTTTTAAGTGCATTGCGATGACAGATTTAAATATCACATGGTAAAATTGTTATTTAAAAACAATCTGATTGGGCAATTGTTTCGGATTTCAAAGGAAAGTCTTACATTTAATTTCCTCGGGAAGTCCTTTTCAATTAGCAACATTTAAACGTTTTATACTTCAGGCATTCGTAAAAGGAAGTTAAATAGGAACAGATTTGGTGCCTCTCTAGGAATTTAATACGAATTCGAAGTATCCGTTACCAGGTAGACAGAATTTCTGGACTTAGGCTGTGTCTTAAGAGGCATTGTCGGGCTCTTCGAATAAACCTCATAACTTAGATCAAAAGATGGTAATCAGATAAGAAATTAAGAAGACTTTACGACGTAGAAAAGACACTCCGTTTTCAAGTAGAACTTTGAAGGATATGCAGCAAGAAATACCAGATTGAATATCAGAGCTTAAAAACAAATTAGCGAGCTTATAAAAATCGAACTAACTTTGAAAATAGAGATCCCTAGTAGAACTATAGTATTAAATTTAAAGCAGAGCTTGAAGCTTCCATTCAAAAAATGATGTGATACTTAATTCAAATGATTGAAATAATAATGTATAGAATTTTTTAATTATATCTTGTTTAAAGTCTTTCTAACGATTTGATATGATCCCCCTATCAAACCAAAGAACAAACCTATTATACAACTATGCCATCAAATTTAATTCAATATAAATATAAATGACTTGAACACTCTGCTTTCTTTCTTGCTCCAGCTAGATTAATTTTCCTTTATCTAAAATTGTTATTTTGATCTTTGTATCCCTAAAACCGAACTGCAGGAAGACTTGGCCTTCAGCTTGTCAAATGCCTGTTTAGATCTGTTGATCTTGTTTAGTTTTCATCACTTCTATTAACTTTTGGCTGCTTGGCAACGAATCCGCTTAGCCATCACACCTGTTACACTTTTTGTGCCTTATTGTTTCTGTTGCTGCAGTCGAGCCGCTTTCATATGCCAGCATATTGGCGAGGCATGTCTGGGCCTACGATTAGCGGATTTGCACTTGTCTAACCGCCAGTAGGCCAAGTGCAAAGCTGTCATTGATATGCAGTGGACTGCGCCTCTCACTTCTCACCGCACTAATTAGAATCTAATGCTGGCAAGGCGCAGAGGCCGAGGAAATGAACGGGGCGGGCGAAACCACCCTCAGTAGTTTTCTGGGTTCACAACTAAATTATAAAAGAATTTACGGGGGAATAGTCGGCTAAAGCGGGCTATTTAAATGAAATTTCAACCCTTAAGGAGTCGACGACCCAACCCCTCGTTTGCCAGCCCACCGCCCCTTCCCTCATCACTTGCGCCAGCTTAGCGCGACGAGACGACAGTTCAAACAGCAGGCCGTGAGGCTGGGCCAAGGGGAGGGTAGGGGCTGCTTTATTTCGGCTACGGTGGCTGGCGGCATATGTTCGTAGTCCTTTCAGCGGCCCAGCAGCGGGAGAGAATGCGGAAACCCTTGCCAGGATGCTGTGTGATGCCGCGTTTGCCGCCCGTCAGTTGCTGCCGGTTAGTCGTTGACTCAGGCGGGCGGGCGGGCAGGCGGGCGACTGGCGTTCTATTTAATCGGATTTTGGCAGACAATGAAATTATAACACTGCCGTTTTGTTGCTCGAGCACACCACCCACAAACAAATGCGCTTTGTTTTGAGCATAATCTCTGGCAGAAGTCAAAATTTGCCTGGCACTGGAAAATCTGTTGAGATTTTCTGATTTCGGATACGCCGACCGCTGTCAAGTGGTTTGAGTTGTTTTTTTGTTTTGCTTTTCTTTTCCTTAATACGTATTCAGTCTTTGTTTGTAATTACTAACAATTTAGATTGTGGGCAACTCGATTGGGTAATGGTGGCTGTGAAAACTATTAAGCATTAAAAACGGATTTTTCTTAGCTTATTGGAGAGGAGTTACCAAATGTTAAATCCAATTTGACTACTACGAATCGCAGGTCACAAATGCCTTTAAAGTTCACAATCTATAAAGGCTTTTATAAATTTACAATTTGGGTGTTAAAAAGCTGAAGCAATTCTTCATTATATAAAGTTTAAAAGAATCTGAGTATTTTCGGAATATATAGATTAATATCTTCTTACCAATGCTTCTTCCAATGTGTGTTTTTCATATTCTAAGAGATGATAAACAATCTCTTTTAGTTTAGCTTAGCCCTTTCAATTCGAAGGTGAGACTTTATAGTGCCTAAAGTTTCTTACTTATGACATCAGTGAGAAAGAAATGTTATTTCATTATTTAAAAAAATATATTCATTTGAATATTTCTATAGGAAAGTACTGAATTAGAACCGATTTTATTGCAACAAATTTTGATTCCCTTTTCCAATCTCTGGTTCAATTCCTGCCAATAAATATCCATTTGGTTGAAGATTTATTGTTCGGCCTTTCTTTTAAATATTTTTAGGGTTCAACGAAAAATAAGACGCCGAAGAAAAATTTATTAGGCAAGGATTTATGGTTATACTACCAATCTATAAATTTTGCAAACCGATAAAGGGTTTTTTTTTTAAATTGATGTAATGGATAAAATGGATTTTTAGCTTTTCTTTCGAATTTAAACTTAAGTAAAATGGGAAAGAATATAACATTTAAAATATGCACTGAATTTATTTTTCACTTTTGCCTTAAACCGACAAAAGAAAAAGCCGACGGGAAAGTTGTAATCAGCAGCCGTCGGCTGTTTTATGATAGCAACGCCCACCAGATTGTTCACCTCTTTCCATTCAGCGAATGAAAATTCCCGGCTACTTACACATGCCAATTTGCATTGGATGTTGTTCGTCGATCATTTTGTTTAATTCCTTAAGTATCCGCACTTCCGCACAACAGACACAAAGCAAACTATTCGAGCATTTACGTAATTTACATAATAGAAAAGAATTCGTTATAAAATGTGAGTATTTTCCCGGAAAACTTGACTGGTTGCGTAGTTAAATTGAAAATAAAATGCAGCTCGGGGAATGACGTTCGATTTGAAGTGGCTCGCGTGGATGCAGCGTGCAAGCCAAAAATGGCAAGTCAGTTACGAAACGCGATGCTTGAATGATTACGAGCCTCTGATGTTAATGAAATTTGTTAAAAATCATTTGCTCAGTTTGCTGGTCAGAGCCAAAACGCACAAAGCGACGCGTTGCCGCGCTGGCCGGGCTAGGAAATTTTCTCCAAAATGGAGGAGAAATCGAATCGCCGCTGAGAGTGGCCACCTTGGTGTGGGTGTGCAACGCCATTTTGCAGGGCCCTGTGTGTGTGCGTGTGTGTGTTGATGCTTACTTTCCCCGCTTCGTGAGATTCGCCGAGAGACGCGCCTGCGCATTGCCAAAATTCGAACCTTTTATTTTGTGTTGTTTTGCTTTTGTTTTTGCACTTTTGACTTTTGGCTTTCATTGGCGGCCGGGCTTTCTTTTCTTATTGCCCGGCTGTATTGTTGTTGCTTTTTATTTGTTTTGCTGTTCGCATTTGGTATTGACAAAAGGATGTTTGGCTCAGCGATTCTTAGCTCGCCCGTCGCTTAGTTTGCCACCAAGGAATGGGAGAACAACCACCCAGATAAGATTTTTCCTCTAGCTGTAAATCTATGGCTGGTATTTTCATTTTTTTCTGGTGTCCTTTTTTCTTCTCTTCTTCCTTGGTCTTCTATGTATTTTAAATTTATTGATTTTCATTGAAACTCCCGCTTTCCCTCAACTTTAATTGCTCCCTTTGTTTTGGTGCGCGCGTAGTTGGTCGTCTTGTTTAATGCCTGATAAATGTCGCTTGGCTTCGACTTTTAAACTTTAGCCGCATGAACTTTTGGTCTATTAAATTTTGTGCTTCACAACTTTAATGTCTAAGCAGCAACCATCGCCATCGTCCTAACTGCTGGGCTGCTCGTCTAGCCTGGTCGTCCAGCCGGTTGTCTGGCTGACTCGCTGGATGGCTGTCTGGCTGGCTGGTGTTTTCCAACGAAAATTCCGGGAAAGTTTTGTAAACGTGAACGTGTTACTCACAATTAGTACGGGTCGCTTGGTTGGCCGGAGAGAGCGATTGTGTGGCTACTAACTGGCTTGTACTTTGCCTGCCGAGTTGCCTCAAACCGTCCGCCGACTCCCCACACCTGCCAACTGCCAAGGATAATGATAATAATTATGTGCGGCACTTTTTTATGATTCATAATCTCTGGCGGAGGGCGCACACACCCACCAGCATAAAGTGAATAACTGCCGAAGTCTGTAGTTTTGGTTAGCGTCGTTGGGCATAATTATTTTTGCCTTAATTGGCAAGTTTCTTCGACCTTCCAGACTTACCAGAATATCTGGGTGTGAGTAAGGTTTCTATTCGAGTGAATCACGGAACTTTGTTTCGTAATTTCAATTCGGAAATCACTATAATATCATCATATTCTCAGTCTTTAAAGGTGCCGAAAGGCATCTCGGGCACCCTCACAAATTTTAAACTCTTGTCGGACAAATGGAGAGCTGCTGCTGCTGGTGGAAGTGCTAATGACAAAGATTAATTTGGGTTACTGGGCTGCCCCAAAAGAGTGCGAAGTGTTGCGCTATGAGGATACCTCATGAAGTGTTGAATTGTTGAGAGGGGAAAGGGGAGGGGACAACACGCGCGCGTGAATTATGCACGCGGTTGTGCGTCGTTTGTGAATGAATGAATGCAACCATTGAGTGGGCGTGAGTGCGGACGACCAACTGAATGTGGGTGGAGACTCCGAGTGTGTGAGCGGCATCCAGTGGAGAGTTTAAATTGTTTGGGGTTAATTAAGCGCGACATATGCGGCATTGCAAGCATTTTCCCCGTAGTCGGGCCTCCACGAGTCCCCTATGCGCCTACAAGTGTGAATGCTGGCGCTGGTCCCTGGGGGCCGCTGTAGTTTAACAAATGCAGGGGTCACCGCGTGTGTGGGTGGGGGGCTCGTGCTAATCAATGCCTTCGAAAAGGACAAATTGCTGGCCTGTTCATTAAGCCGCAATTGGCGGGCAGTGTTGATTCATTTATGAAGTGGCAGCTCAATTGATTTATCAACTAGTTGGCTGGGCTTAACTTTGGAAATCAGCAATTTCCCGAAACAATTGGTTTGAGGTATTCACTTTTTTGGTGTGTGCATAAATTTCTCATAAAAAAGCAACAAACAGTGGAAAATCTGGCAGATTTTTCCCGCAGCGAGACCGCCCATCGGGCCACCCAACCTGTTGAGCTAATCGTGTAGGCAATTTTCCTTTTCCCCCCCTCATAAAAAAAGAACAAAACCCAAGAGAAAATCGTACTATATTTATATATTTATTCAGTGCGGCCCGAAACCCCGGCCGGCCATGGGTAAAATGAATAAAATATTTGGCATTACAAATTGTTGCGATTTTTACGCCTGGGGCTTTTGTTTCTTTTGCTGTCACTGTGGTGACCCCGGGGTGGCGGAGACGCGGTTGTCCCGCCACCCACTCAATGGGTGGCATCCTCGGGCGTAAACTTGTCCGCACGAAATTATAAGCTGACCGAGCGACCAGGAGGGTTAGAATGGCCACATTTGTTTTTTTGGGGTGACCCCAAAAATAAATAAAATAATTTGCCTCCAAGCGTAATACAAGTTTATGGCTGATGGTATTGAAAAAAAGGACTTTCGTGCTTGTTTATTAAAGGATTTGTTGGGGACCCACAATTTTGTCGGGCGTGTGGATCAATAAACGTTGGGGACTAAAAAGAAAATAAAACCGACTCTTGCCCACAAGGCTCTCATTAGTTGAATGCTTTGGGGCGAATTCTTGTACTCCAATTCTTTTTCCGGTGCATGCTTCTCTTAAAGTTTGAAACAAATGTTTTTTTTTTTTTAAACTTTTAAGTAAGCTTTCTAATAAGCCCAAGGATTGTTCACTAAGAAAGCGGAATTATATCATTGACGCTATAAATTTCATAGGTATAAAAAGTGCAATTACCTTTACCCTTTAGAATAACAAAATGAATCTTAAAATCAGTCTGACGTTAGAAGAGTTTAAAAGTGGGTAATATTCTTGTAGTTAAGAGTTGTTGCAGTTGAGAGACACCGATCTATCAATTATAGAATGCTTTCATTAACAGTCCTTATAGAGAACTAAACATTCAAGAAATGTAAAATTAATTTAATTTTATTTACTAGCTTGGCTAAGCTTTAAAACTTGCTAAATAGAGGATGTAAAAAATCTGTTGAGAAGAAGGGAAGATACTTAGTTTTTATTGGCAAGATTTAAAATTAAATTTTTTTTTTTTTTTTTTTTGGGCGAACTTAATGGTTTCTTAAAAATAAATATTGGGGGGTTAAATAATCTTATTTTATTCAAGTTTAGTTTCATATTTGTATCAGCAAAGTTATCCCGAAATAATAAAAAATTTAAGTCCTATTTTCAGATGGCCAGATTTCTCTTAAGCTTCCTTTAAATTCTATTGGCCCTAAATTAAGTCTTCAAATGTTTTATTATTTTATTCCCATCTAATTTCTCTTCTATATCGAATACCTTTGGTAATAATCGCCTTTTTTGTTCTAAGCTTGGAATTTCCTTTTTGGGGGTCCTTGATAATTTCCGTTCGACTCATTTTGCATTTTATCAGGGCTTAACTTTAAAACGATTGTAGTTGCCCCGTGGGACTGATTCTGCTTCTGTTTACAAATGGATCAAGGATATTTGCCGAAAGCACGAACCAGATATTCCTGAAAAATGTAAACACCGCTTCGTATATACAAACAGTTAAAATCAAATAGCACACACACAAACTAACAAAAGCATAGCGAAAACGGCAGCACAGGACGATGGCAGGATGCCAGAGGATGGTTCAGCAAGGACGGGGCGGTACAACAAAATGAGCAAACGGCTAACGTAAGGACAACAAAATAAACATTTTGAACTCGACTTTGACTGACGGACTGGGGCGACCTGGACTGTGACGGGTGACGGCACAACGAACACCCCAAGGACACTTTGGGGCGGCTTAAACTGCTCCTGCCGGGCTGTTCGGCGCTGTTGGGCGGCCCGTCCAATGGATTGGGTGGCAACCCAAGACCCCAATCGGCGAGCTGCGCGCACCCTCCGTCTTCTCGCACCGCAAAGGCTAAGCGCAAATATTACAAGCATTATATGAATGTCTGTGCTTATGCAAGTGGTTGGGGGGGCGGCCGAAGGGCCTGGGTGAGTGTATATCTATGTATTTATAGATGCTAGCCAGCGCAACATGCTGAGCCAACAGCAACAACAACGGCAACAACAATGGGAAGCAGCAGGAGCTACGGCAAGAATGGGCACAATGACGACAAGCAGGCAAAGTGCTGCCAACAAAAGTGTAGAAAATCCGACCAAGCACAAAAACCGACTCAGCACATTTCGGAACAACCAAACACGCAGTAAACTCCTCCACGCCCCCACCACACTCTCACCCACACCCGCCCCGAACGCAAGCAGCGGCAGCAACAACAACAACGTCGGCAACATCGGCTCAGGCTCAGCAAGTCATCAGCACATAAAGCTCGAAAGATTATATAGCCCACGGCAGTGGTGGCATCAGCAGGAGCGCCGCATCATTCGTCGTAGTCCTACGTCCTTCGCGTCCCCCGCTGAACGCTCCGTGTTCCGTGCTCCGATCCGAAGGAGCCGCAGCAACGGAAGTGATGCATGGTGCGTTGGTCGAGGTGTGTTCGTGGCTGTGTGTCTGTGTTGATGGCGATGGCAGCGTTGGCGGGGGAGGTGGAGGGGAGCGTAGTGGTTTAGCTGCGGGGTGGCGTGTGCGACGACGCTGTGGTATTAGACGACAATAGCTTTGGTTGGGGTTGCCTGTCAGTGGCTGAGGCTTTGACTTGGGCCACGTTGAGCTTTATGCCGTTTTACGGCAGTTGGGATTTATACTCTACTCTCTATTCATTTCGCCAGAGTTCATGGCCTTGAAAAGCTAATTTTTTAGATAGAAAAGAAAGTAATTTTCCAACTTTCAAGTCGACAAGGCTCTTTAAGTTTATCTTTATAATTTAGTTTTCTTTCTATGTTTCTATTCTCATACATCGGATCTAGTTGAGAGAAGCCTCGGTTTTGTTTGCTTATTTGGTTAAATACAATCGGTTTTAAGATCTTAAAAATTCTTTTAAGCAGAACAAAATAATGCCAACAGTTTAAACAACGATTCATCTGTTTACTCTCTTGAGTCTTAACCAAATCTGGCTATGATACCCATAAGATTGTTTCGTTTAAATGTTTTAGGTCTGTTTGATTGTTTTTTTTTTCTGCTCTTAAAAGAGTATTTGTGCTTTCATATTTTGACTAAATTATTTGAGTTCTTGATAATTTTTTTGTTCGTTTTCCTTTGGCTGGGTTGAGGCTCCTTGTGACGCTTGACGCCATGTTTGATGGATGAAAAGGCCATTCATGTTACCATCCAGGGCGCCGAGTTTGTTTGCCTGGCTTTCTGCCCGTTTCCCTGACTGGCTGGATGACTGGTTGCTCTGTCCCTGTTCGTTTGTGTGCGCGTTTGTGCGTATGCAAAGATGGCGCTATTGGCGTTGGCCGTAGCCACCTCCTGCGGCGTAACTAAATCCTTTTGGATTTTGCCATTCCAGGAGCTCACTACGTTTTGTGTGCCAGTCTGTGGGCGGGTGTGTTTTTAATGCGCATTTTATGAGTGTGGGTAGTGGTGGGGGCGCAATGGGAGTGAGCCCGGCAATGATCTGGCTCTTTAAAGGCTGCCAGCCAACTCAAACTGGGTGAGTAAAAGTTGCTCACCTGACCCGCAAGTCCACCTGCTAGGTGGCTCGCAAGTTGGCCTGCACTTTGACTTGCCAGTGAGCGAAGACTGGTGGCGAGGGTGTCACAAAAATTGGTGTGTTGACATTTGCGCAAATTTCGTTGCACTAAGCCGAAGAAAAGTTCCCAAAACTCCCAAGCATTTGCATAATTTTGCATGGCCCTGGTGGCACGCGGAGCAGATGGGAAGGATTGTCAACTTCCATTGAAGGGCAGGGCGTTGGGTTGGCTTGGCATATTTCACACAAGTGCTGCATAATTTCCGGCGCCCCTGGGCGCTTCAAACGCAAAATGAACTCACCGCTCCAGCGGCTCAGTTCGTCGGCTTACACCTCAGCATATGCAAATCGAGTCTCTCAAGAAAGGTCGACGACGGGCATTAATAAATTGAAAAAAGTGGGAGGGAGGATTCGGCCAACGCTTAGCCGGCCATTTACATTTCAAATTAGCAACTTCATTGCTAAAAATTCCTGAATTTCTTCAATTGCTTTTCATTTTCATTATAATGCTAAAAATTTTCGTTTTATTTTTTTTTTGGGGGAAACTTTTCATCGCGGCGGCTGTGACCACTGCCCGTTTTATGTCAACTTCGGTTTTTGGTTCACCTCCACTTTTTTCTATGCTAATAAATTAATATAAATTCAAATTTGTTTGCCAACTGCCGCGGCTGCCAAGGAACACAAAGTGTTATGTCTAAGTAAAAAAAAAAAGAAAACTGGCAAATCGACAGCCAAATTGTTTCCAATTGCCCCGGCCGCGAACGGAGGGTCAGAGGAACCAACGTCTTGGGCCAAGTGTTTGCCATCTTGAATATTCAATGGCGGTGGCTTCCGAGTGCCACTCTTTTGGGGGCGGAAGTTCTAAGGGTCTAAATGAGGAAAGCTGCTCCCAACCAACCACCCACCCTCCACCCATTTTAATAGTTAACCATTCGAGTGCGGGAAAGGCAAATGCAAATTCAGAAATCAAAAATGCATAAAATTTGAGCCCCCGCCTTCCCCGCACACACATGGGCGGCGAGGTCTTCCATGGCGGATGAAAAATGTACGCGCATTGTAAAAAAATGCGAGGAATTCAATTCAGCTGCTTGCATATTTGTGAGCAACATAAAATTCAACCCAATCCATACCCAAACCTTCAATTTTCCTTGCCCTCATCAACACCGCCGCCATCCGTTGGGCTGCCCGCCACCCTTTCCAGAAAAGTCGGAAAATTCGCTACGGGCTCTTTCGGTCTGGCAATCGTTTAACAATTTACAAATCGATGTTTAAATTTTGAGATCTGGCGTTTCGGCAAATCAAAACTTTCCGACTTCCACGGCCGGCTGAGCTGAGGTATCATTAAAACTTTGTGTCTTCCTCGGAACGCCGACGTGTTGGCATTCGCAGTGTCGGTTTTATGGAAGATCTCGTTGGTTTTGGTTCTTAATGGCAAACGGCCGCCGGCCTGTCGTAACAATAATAACGGCATTTTTAGCACCTCATTAAAAAGAGTTCATATTCTTTGGCCCGGAGGATGTCCTGGTTGCCAGCGGGGCTGGCATCCCTCGTCATTGGCGTTTTGTTTTGACATTTGGCCGGTCATTTTGCTGGCCTTTGTTTTGCTTTTTGATGTGGCGCCATCAATTTTTACAACAATATTTATTCGTCATTTTTGGTTGAATGTCAATGGAGCATGAAAAGCGAATTGTGGGCCATCAACTCGCAATTTATGAAATTCAACGCAGGAAAAAAAATAAGAAATTCTCTTTGACTTCATTTCGAATGTGAATTCTGAGTATGAAATTTAAAGCATATTCTTCTAATATTCCGCGAATGTTCTGTTCTGAATGTTCTGTATTTAAGGTTTTAATTCGATAATCTAGAAATCTATTTCCGCCTGGTCTTGAGTTCCAAAGCCAAACATTCATAACCAAAGAAACTATTAAACAATTATATTTTAACTTAATTACTTATTATATCGAATTCTATTCTTCCTTTACTTTTCCAACGAGAGCATATAATCAAAGAAATCGAAAACTTTACTATTGTGCGTTTTAGGGTTCAATTCAAAATTCTAGAAATCTAGTTCCGCTTGCTCTTGAATTTCGACGAAAGTGTGCCTGACTAAAATTACGACCAAAAAACAAAAATACTTTATTTTTAATATCCCAGTGTTCTTTTTCCTCTCGATTATCACTGTCGTCGTTCAGCTTTCAGTTCGCTCTGCAATCAAGTGCCTCAAAGCGTAATTCCCTAGAAAATCTACGGGGTAAACTTTACGTCAGCCAAACAGCCTTAAAGGCGAGCAGCAGCCTCCTCCGTCCAGGATTCAGGCTGGCACACATAGGGAAGACCCATTTAAGCAGAGGAGAGTTCCGTTTACCAGACGCTCAACAAAGACGGCTCTTTGTTTTTGCTGTTGCCTGTGCTGCGAGCAGACTTTGGTGCCTTTAAGTTGGACTTTATTGTGACAGTTAAAAGCGAAAATAATAGCAGTTAAAATCCCATAAAATGCGTCTTAATCATAAAAATGCGATTATAAAAAATGAAAGAGCCAAAATCCAAGACAGCCAGCCCCAGCCAGCCCCGGCCGGCCAGCCGAGTCAAAGGAAAACTCTTTCCTCTCTCGTTGTTGGTGTTGCTGCGGATGCTGGGGATGGATCAACCATTTCTGTGTTTGTTGCCTTTACTTTTTATGAGCTGCACCAACAGTTTCGCTTTATTGCAATTTTGTGATGCGCTAGGATGCGACATTTGCAATTGTTTATTATGCCCCCCGTTGGGGGCAAGGGAGCCTCGGGCTGGAGGACAATGCAGTCGCTTGTGTGGGGCCAGTGATTTGGCTCTGTTCTGTTTTTGGCCTGTTGAAATTATTCTTTTATTATTAATTGTGTGTGGTGGGGGGCTTGGTTGGATTTTTGTTTCACACCCGACGGGGCTGGAATTCTTGGCTGTTGTTTCTTTTATTGTTGTTGTTGCTGTTGCTGTTACTGAAATCCTATAAATTTTTTACTACTTATTTACGCTACTAAAGCACATTTAGCCTCATGTCATACTTGTCCATTTCGGCAGGCGACAGGATGGACTGGCTGCTCTTTACGAGCACAGCACTTGGTCGAACCTGGCAATCCGAGACCACCACCCCACCCCTGAGCCATGCCGCCCAATTTGATTTGATATGCCACCCAAAATGGCTCGGCTTTTAGCCGTGACTCTTGCCCCCTTTTGGCCGCCGTTGTCACTGGCGGCGCTGAGGGTCGTTTGTCGGTGTGTCCATGTCGGTTGCTTTGGGTGTGTTCGCTTTTATTTTTGTGAAATTTCATCACGTTTTTATGTTGTGACCACGTGACGCCACTGACTCGTAGTTGAAATACATACACTTTTTTCCCCACAGTTGACCTTTTTTCCTCGTTCCTCGCTGCGCCGGGGACGGGTCGGGGGGTGGCAACTGCTGGCGCCTTGCCGCTTGATCTACTTTGTTTGTGCTGCCTCAGTTTCTGATTCGGCCTTAGGAATCGGATTTTCAGCCGGCGCACCTGCTGGCAGCATTACACGGCGCTCGATTTCCTTCTCCCGAATGCCCCTCCCCCGGGCCGCTGACACCTAAGAAATGGAGCAAATGTCCGACAGCGCTGTCCCCGCCCAGCCCTGTCAAAGT
Source organism: Lissocephala sabroskyi (assembly GCA_037075105.1). NCBI lineage: Eukaryota > Metazoa > Arthropoda > Insecta > Diptera > Drosophilidae > Lissocephala > Lissocephala sabroskyi. The sequence goes on along the minus strand of JBAMCP010000701.1, from coordinate 9,236 downwards.
GTCAGTGGGTAAGCGTGTAGCCGTTTTTTCCTTCTCCTCTATTCTGTTTGCACAGCAACAAAAAAGACCCAAGCAACTTTGAATTCCCCGGGTTACTTGATCGTCATATCAAGTGAGTGGGTGGCCTGTCCAGTGCTCACTGCAGGCTGGCCGACTTCCCGTCGATATATCGAAGGCGAGGCAGATCAAGTCTGGCAAATTATACCATAAAAAATGGCTAATCGTCGCCGTCGCCGTGGCCGTGTCTCTGTGACTTGCTTCATTTGAGGAAAATGTCAGCGCAGAAGGCGAACATTCAGACATGTTAACGGCGGTGGATGGGCTGACATCAGAAGCTAAGCCTGGAAATCGGAATCAGAGGGTAGGCAGGGCACATCAGATGGTTAACAGATTTAAAGTAAAGCCAAGCAAGTTTTTTTTTCGCGACAATATATAAAGAAATATTTAAAACATTACACATTATCTCAAGAAGAACCAAATTAAAATTTTAACAAAGATTACACAAAATCACTAGAGAGACAAAAATATTTATCCTTGAGCGTTGAACATTTATACGACACCAGAAGAATAACAGAATTTACGAAGAATATATTCTTTAGGAAAAGTATGGAGAGCGAAGAAAGAAATAGTTTCAGAACTATAAAACCCAACTATAGTCTTACCAAAACTCACATTGTTGCACTTGTTTGGATTGAAATCGCTTGGTATTGAGATAAATTTGGGCAGCATATTGACTTTGTTAACTGCCCTTAGCCTCGGCGTTAGCTCTTTGGGTTCATTTTTGAAATCCTCCCCATTGCTTTTAGGACACCAGATGACGCCGTTGTTTCGCTGTCGCTGTCGTTGTCGACGTCGCGTTGCCACTGTAATCGAGATTTTTTTCTATTTGACCACACAACTCGCAATTGTCAACGGTTTTATAGTTTGTATTTTATGGACTTTCATTTCATGGGCATGACAGAAACGCGTTATGCGTTTGGCAACACATGTTGCCAATTGGGAGGGCCGCGGGCTTCGTTGCGTTGGCTCTCATTAAAGTCGACCGCTTACATTGGTGGGAACTTTGATTTCTGTGCTTTGTCTATTGCCGAACTATTTGGGAATAAATATTTTTTTACTCCGTAAATATTTGCCGAACGTAAATCGCAAATGCCGGCGCACAAAAAAGGAGGTATGCGACTTTGTGCCGTGAGCAAAAAATATGCAGACTATTCGCAAACAGGCATCCTCCACCCACCACACACACCCACCCACATGCATGGATGCATGAACAGTGCAATGGGAACTCGACACACACAAGCACACACTTGATGTAAAAACTAATTTTCCATCTACGAAATAAGAAGGGCGGGGCAACGCGGCAGAAGCCACATCGAAAAACGCCAACCGATGATTTTAGTTGAGGGCTAAAATGCGAAAAGCGGTGAGCGTGATGTGGGAAAACAGTGGAAGGCGTAGGGGATCCGCTGTCGACTTTTGTTTAAATGCGGAAATTTTGCAGCGAACAAACAAAGTAGCGGAGGCAGAAGAGCAGCGTCGATGTGTGCGGGGAGTGGGGGGATGGGCCTTCATTTCTGGTTGGGCCAGGTCGGCGGCATATTTGAGTCTATTAAAAATGCGTTTAAAATGTTTTCTGTGGTTTTTGGCCGTTCAATTGTTAAATTCAAATAAAATTGATGGCGGGCTTTGGCTTTTTTGTTACGAAAACCGATGTGATTTGTATCAGCCTTTTTGGTAAATGGCATCGAAATAAAATGGAAATTAACTTAGCATTAAACAAAAAAATTAAAAACACGCTACGCTAAAAACAAAAACACCTTAAAAAAAAGTCGTTAAAAAAGTAAATTAAATTATATTTATTACTTTCTATAGATAGATCTATAGTAAGGTTCTATGAGATTTGTGTTTTCTAAGAGATTTTTGGGCTCCCAATTCAAAAATATTTTATTCTGATGACATAGCAAGGTTATTTTGATTTTTTTTTTTTTAATTTTTTATCAGGTTTATCAATCTGTGTTCTTCTGTGTTTCATCCGTCTAGAAATATATAATTTATGGGGAGTTGCATTGTGATTGCAATTCGCTTTTTCTTTTTATTTGTTCCTGTGTTATTAATTTGAACCCGCCATTCGTCTGGGAGTGGAAAACAGAGGGCAAGTGTCGAATCTTGTTTGCATATGTGGAGAGAACTTGAGACGATTAATGTGCCACAAAAACCATGTAAATGTGGATTCTTGTAACCTCATCGCCCCCTGCTCACATTTCAATGGCGCCAGACTCCCACCCATCCGACCACAATGACGTGGAAGTTCTTGGACGACGAGGCCGCTGACTGGCTCAATGAAACGTGCAACGTAATTTCCATGTGGGCAACCAGCAATTTCTGGCATGTTCCATTTTTCAACATCAACAACTTGAACAATATGGCGACCCACCCACACACACACACACAGAGGGGGCGAGGACTGAGCAACTCCTAGGAGGAAGTTGAACAAGCCAGCGCAAACAGGACGAGAAAAATTGCAAGTGAAGCGAATAAAATATTATTTTCTAATGCTTCAAGAAGCAAACAAAGCAGCCAACCCGCGCCATGGAAGCAGTCAGCCGGCAAATCAAAAAGAAAAAAAAAAGAAAATGGAAAAAAATGTTAAAGAAATCAAGAAAAATTGTTGGGTGCTTCAGAGCCAGCGCCCCCACTTTCCACGGCGCTTCTTGGGGGGCTCAATCCATCTTAGTCGAGTCCACGACGAGCAGGCGACTTTGAAATGTAGCCAAGCCAACAGGACGGCTGGGGGGAGAAAAGAAAAAATTGAAATTATTGTCCGGCTTTAAACAAAGCGCAGAATTCTGCAGTTCTCCGTCCTTTGGATGGCGGGTGGGGTGGACTTCTCAAGTTATGCTTTCATTTTTCCCCATTTTTAGCAATATTTTCTGTGTCGTGGGTGCAGCGAGCGCGGTGGCCGAAATGAAATGAATTGTGAAAAATGTGCTGCTGCGGCGGGTCAAATCCGAAGGACCGTCGAACAAAGGCATGTGGAGCGCAGCCTGGAACCGCCTGCTTTTTGAACTCAATTACATAAGCCCGCCTCTGTATTTTGGGCCTTGGAGATGGAGCAGCGGGCTGCTTGTAATTTTCAGCGAATGGCACAGCCACATTGCTCCTTTAATTCCTCTCATCCTGGGAGCGGTGCTGGCAAATCACGTAAAATGTCAAATTGCTAAACGTCAAGAAAAATGGCGCGTTTGTTTTGTCATTCCCCTGGCAGGCCCCATTTCTTCTTGGCCCCTCTTTTCTACTATTTTAACGGGCCAATATTTTTTTCTCTCCTTCTTTTTACTTTGTGGGATGTGCTCCCTGACTGTCGTCTCGGTGTTGTCTTGTTGCTGGGCTGTTCCTTTAACATGCGAAGCACACAGCAAAAAATGCCAACAATCCAAAGTTGAGTTTTCTTTGGAATTTTTTGGCATTTTTGTTTCTCCGCTCCCTTTTTTTATTTTGACATCCCTGCACTTGGCTGCTGGACTTGCCGGAGGGGGAGCAGCATGCGCGCGCGCCACAATGACAATTGCCGGGCGGCGAACTGGGAAGGTGGGCGCAACGTGCCCCTTGGGGTGGCATTGCCACAGTTAACATGTAACTTAAACGTCAAGTCAAACTAATGGCGTCATCGTCATCGCTGTCGACGTCCCCAGAGCCGCCATTTTGTTTTTAGCCGTGTCTGTGGATGTGTGAGCTCGCCGGCCGACTGCCTGGCCTCTTGGCTTTTCCCCCAGAAACTCGCATGTCCCCCAGGACTGACAGTTCGGCTCGGGTTTTTTCTTGCTTTCTGTGTGTCGTTGGCTGTTTGTTGCGTTTGTTAAGTTGCGTGGCGTTGCGCATTCCGTTGGTATTTTACCATTAATACTTGTCTACTTAACGGTAAATTACAGACATTAAACGCACGCACAGCCAGAGACAAATATGCGAGTGTGCGCGTGTGTGTGGGGAGTCTCGTTGTCTGTGCTTATTTGTTGTCAGTTCGCGTCAAACATTTGAAAACATTTATTTTTGTGCCCTCCATTTCATTCAGCAGCCCCCACACGCAGGCTGAAAGAAAACGCGTCGTTCTCAGCTTTTTAAATACTCTTTTCAGGGAACAAAGACTTTACAGGCATTTTACAAAATGTTGTTATATAAAGAAGAAAAGGCATTGGTAATTTATTTTCCTTTCATTTTTTTTTCCTGCCAATATTCTAGAGGCGAAGTTGAGGTTATTAATTTCCTTTATTTTTAGGCTTTGTTTTAAAACACAAAAACTATTGGTTTCTGCAAAATATCTCCGATCTTTTACGCTCTAAAAGAAACTCCCAATTCCTCAAAAAAAGAAAAAGGAATGCCGTTTTTTCTTGGCATTCTTTCCATTGGTCTCGCTGTTGCGTTTTCCAAAGAAAAGTTCGTAATAAACGAGCAAAGTGTCGAAGTTTTCTATTTGCCAACAATTCGCCTGACTAGCTCACTTTGAGGGGTCGGCCTGTCAGTCTGCCTGACTGCTGCTTGAGTGTCAATGGAGCTCGATTTGAGTGATGTGATTCTGTGGGTCTTCAAAGGCAAATCGATTGGTGGTTTGGCTTTAAATTCTGTTTATTTATTTAATTTTTGATTCCCTCGCATTTTTGTATTTATACGATGTTTTCTTTATTTTATTTCAGTGAAATAAACAAGGAACTCGAAGCCTAAAATTAAAATTCCTTGAAGGTAAATACAATTTTAATTTTTTTTCTTCTACCCACACGTAAACGTCTAAAGGAAGGGAGAGGGAAAATCCATTCCTTTGCCCCGGACTCCCTCGATTGCAATTTCCTTTTACATTTGCCGTAATTCGTTTGTTCTAATGCCAGGCCAGCTTCAAGGAAGCCAGGACTTTTGGCCTCTTTTCGGGCAACTCTGGTAAAATCAACAAAAGTAAAACAATACCAAAAAATCAACACCCACATGCCCAGGCCCAGCAAAGAAACACCAAACAGTCAGTGCGAGGCGACTGAAAGGTGAGGCGGGCAGGTGGCTTCGGTGGGTGGGGGGCTGGGCGAAAACTTGTAAAATACTTTTGTGTAACTTTGGCAGAAAACTTTATTTTGTGTATTATATATCCTGTTAACAATATACTTGTACTTCAAACGCAACAGCAGTCGAGCCACCGACTAACGCCTACCCGACTGCTCGCCTCCATGTGAGTGGCATTGGGTGGGCGTGTCAGGCATTGAAATGCGAGTGTGTGTGTGTGAAAGTGAGTTCCGGTTACCGCCATCCAACTGGTTTGGTTGGTTTGTCTCATCTGCCTGGGCGGGCTCGTCTTTTGTTTAAATTTTGGCTTGTGTCGGCAACCGCAGAAACCTACACACACACACGCAGCCACACACAAAGAAATCCAAAAGTCTCACAGGCTGGCAAACAAACAGAAACTCAGCTACAGCCACAGGAAGCCAAGAGGCAGCTGGAGGACCCACTTGGCAGGGAAAACTTCTTTAAACTAAACAGGCCTCTCTAAGACTTTCCAAAAGGATGCTCGATGCTCCTCTGTATATGTGTTTGTCTATATGCGGTTACACTTCCGTTTCCGGAACACTTCGTTTTGCCAAGTTGCCTGCCTTCGGCTTCCAGCTTTGATTTTGAACTTGGCCTAAACAAACCGGAGACGGTCATAAATACCAAATTGATGGTATTAGGCCACGCCTTTTAATGGCTGCGGAGCGTGTATTGGCCTTAATAGACACAGACACCTTTCAAATTAATTGCCCAGCGTCGCCTCAGCCACATGAACCGCAAAAAGAACAAAGCCCGGCAGCCCAATTGCCGGCTGGCCAGTACGCCTGTCGCCATAGCTTTCACCGTCGTCCGCTGGCCCTGTTTAACCGGCCAAAGTCACGTGTCAAATAAAATGTCAACAAAACAATTGAGTTATTTATTTGGCCAGCCCGGCAACCGGGCGAACGCGCGACCAACCCGCCCCCAGCTTCCCATTCATGAGGTGAGAGACATTTAATTCCCGAAGACTCCGGCACACGTCGAGTATTTAAAAATCCATTGGCGGTCATTCGGTTAATGCCGGAGAGTTACTTTGTCAGCCGGGATCACCCGGAAACCCCGAGTTCATTGCAATGCAAGCCGAGTCCTTCGAGCCGCTGGAGTCGCTGCGTATTTTTAGGACCAACCACCACCGCCGGCTTGGCGAGAGTGACACGGCGATGCCCTGGGCTCAAACAATCGACACGTGCGGGACGCAGTTTGGGTAGGCGTGTGTTTGGTGTGCTTGCGGCCTTCTTGCTGTCCTGGCAACTAGAAAATCATTTAGTGGTAGCATCGGGATTAGCCGATGACACGCACACACACCCGCTCTCGCGTCCTAGGTGGAGTAGGGAGAGGGCTGTTGATGCTCAATTGAAATGAAAATGATATTTACACAGGCCTAGGCAAAAAGAAGGGCTCTTCTTCTCCGCTGCCTTGGGCATACCCTCGGCACCCTCTCTCCACGAATTTTTGGCTTTCGCTGCTAAGCAAACACAAATAAAGACCTTTGATGTGAATTTATTGGCAATGGGAGGCGTGTAAATGTTGTGCGCTGGTGTGCGTGTGTACGAGATGGACCTGAAAAGGGCGTGGGAAGCATTTTATGTCCTGTCCCAGGCATTCTTCCTTATTGCGGACCCACCCACCTCTGCGCAAAAATTTGCACAACAAATGTGCCTATGAATTTTACTTTCGGGCCTATAAATGCGGTGAGATACTTTTTATTATATGTCGGTCATTTCAATCTTGGTAGATAATTTTATATGCTGAGTGGATTTATTATGTGCATAAATGAATTTTGATGGACTTCTTTTGTTGCGGGGATTTCTTCTTATCTTTTCCTTCCATAAAGAAAATATGGGTTATTTTTTTCATCTGTGAATTATTAAATTTATTTATTAAACTTAACGTATCGTGAAATGCAAAAGATTTGTGTGCAAACAGAACAGGCAGATCGCTTTAAAGAAATCGAGGCTAAGGGGACCAAGTGTCGGATATAATATTTATTTCTTAACAACAACGAACTCATTTTTTTTTTTATTTTGAAGGCTTATTGTTGATTTATTCAACTCAAGATTAAGATTCGATATTACTAATATCGAAATGTATTAAGATAAAAATTTAGGAAAGATCAGTAAAGTAATGACACAAAAGATTTTTAGCAGTCTTCTTAAATAATATTCTTAAGAGAAGGTATAGCTTTCAGATTTTTCTTATTTCAATTAGGAGTTTTGATCGGAGTTCTCGACTACACCCTCTTGATAAGGTTATTACTTGATTTCCTAAATGCTGATCGGGGACAGCGTTTGTGATTTGGATTCCTTTTACTATATTTGCTTAACTTCCTCAATTTGGTCAGCTAACATCTCAGCATGCAAGATCTCTACATCAGTGTGGTCCCCTGCGTCCAGGGTTATCTGAGACCATCTCATTTACGAGCCACTGTTGGTTGCCTTTTTTTTAAAGTTTTTTTTGAACCGTAGGAACCCTTCAGGTCGACGCCAAAGTGGATGTATGGCTGGGCATTGCTGGGGTTCAAATGTTCGTGGTTAGAAACTGAAAACTGAATTTTCTTTTCTCCAAAGTCGGTCATCTTAGATTTGAATCCAAATACCACGTTCTGCAAGAAAGAAAGTTCGTCATTGTTGTGAAATTTATTCTATTTATTCTTATTTATTTATTATTTATCATGCGTGGCAGCACGCCGGTTGAGAGAAGAACTTAACCCACTCTGCACTTATATTTTTATTAAACTGATCGGAATTTTGTATATTTCAGGGGAACAATGGATTTTACGTATGCTAGGTTTTGTAAGCAATTCAAGTTTTGCATTGGGGGTAGGCCAGGGTTGTTGTTTGTTTTTTAAATGTAGCATACTTTTAGGCGGCTAAACCAAAATTTAAAATTCTTAGCATACTTTTAGGCGCCAAAATCAACGAAACACCCTGGCCTACCCCCACGACGAAAATTATTTCATATTTCCTGGCCCAAACCCTGGCCTGCCCCCAAGAAAAAATATAATTAGTATGAAAGACTTAACGAGGAAAAAGCATTTTAGGAAACTTTTTACAAATTATTGCTTTAATTCCTAATATGTTTTTTTTTTTTTAATTGTAGAACAATAAGGGGACTTTGTCACAGGCATACACGGATTAAGGTAAGGCTAATTTTTAGTCCGTATAAATTTTCCTTATCCTGATTTGGATTTTTCTTGTTTCAGGAGGTGCGCAGTGGATTTTCCGTAGGACCATCGAATCGAATAAAAGTAGAATAGATTTAAGATTTTAAAGACTGCGTTTGCCAGAAAAGAAATGAAAATCTTGTCTAAAATAATCTAAGATTCAATTGGAATCCAAATTTAAGAGCGTTAAAATGCAGACAATATGTTAGAAACTGCATAATTTGACAGGTACAAAAGAAAATCTTGTCAAAAAATAATCTAAGATCTAAATTTTAAGTGCGCTAAGAAGGCAAGGCAAGATTTTATGGACTGTAAAATTTGCGAGAAATGAAATGTCTAAAATAACTTGAGCTTCATTTGTAAGATTTAATTTAAGAGCGCCAAAAAACAAGCAATAATAGAATCCGATCTAAAGTGCGCTAAAACGCAGTCAATGTTTTAGCCACTACAAAATGCATCAGAAACGATTAGGAATTCAAATTTAAGACCGCTGAGGCTATATTTTAGAGACTGCGAGATTAGCAAGAGAAGAAATTAATAAAATAATACAGATTTTTATTAACAATGTAATTTAAGGCCGCTAAAAAGAAGTCAAAACCGCAAAAAAAAATATTTAATGTTGTCAAAAACAAGAAAACTGACAAACGCAGTTCTAAATTAAGCAAAGATATTGTAAATTAGGGTTAGATTAGGTTTTTTTTTTCATATTTTATATTTTATATATTGAAACGATTTCCAATAAATCTTAACAATAACAATTAACTATTTGATGAAAAAGAATAATACTCGCCATCTGTAATCTATACAGAATCTGCTGTAAGGTGGTTTTCTATTCAAGCGTTTATGTAGTCAGGTGGTAAGAAGATTTCGTCTCTTCAACCTAGTGATCGGCCTCGATGTTCGTAGATTGCGCGAAAAGTCTGTTTTTGTGGGCTGCTAGTTCGTTGATGGTCTCCACCTGGAGATCTCTGTGGAGAGTGCTCGACCGGACGTACCAAGGGCAGCCAGTTAC
>JBAMCP010000700.1:0-39114 GCA_037075105.1 Lissocephala sabroskyi | reverse complement strand
GTGTGTGTGAGTGTGTGTGTGTGTGTGTAAATTGGCTTAGGCTTTTTTAAAAGCTAAATAAATGTAATTGTTTTCATAAGGCATTAATTTTTATTTGTTGGCGCGTTTTAACCTAGAATTATAATTATTAATTTATTTGTATTTATTCAATCCTTTTTTACTTTGTCATGAGAATCCCCGCTCGGGGGTGGGGGGCAAAAAGCTTTTGCTGCGTATGCAAACCGAAGCAACTCTGCGTTTGTTGCGTGATTACTGGGGGGGGGGGGGTGGCTATGCATGCGATTATTTGATTTGAGCTTAACTTTCTCTCGCTATGATTAAGTTTAATGTTTGTTTTTTTTTCTGTTCCTTCAATTTAGTGAAATAAGCAACGCTGAGGCCGGCGCTTTCCTCCCTTTGGCTTATTTGTTCGATTGTTTTTTTTTGTTTATCGTTTATCGTTATCTTGCTGTGGGTGGCTGCTCTCTAAATCCTAGAATACTTTCTCCGTTTCCTTTACTTTTGTGCACGGCTCTCGCTCCGTTTAAACCGCCGAGTTCTTGCCGATGATCTCCCCGCTGCGGGAATGGACGAATCGCCCGTCGAACTCAATCGTCGAGTTCTGCTTGAGGCTGCCGGTGGGTGTGCGCAGGGGCTCCTTTTCCTCTCTGTGGGGACGAGATTTGGATTAGGTTTGTAGAATTTACAAGGCCACAAATAAACGAAAGTCATTCAGAGCGATTCTCAGGCCCGCAACACACAAATCTTAGGGCTATGATATCGGTAAAAGGAATTACTAATATCTTGGGTTTTGTTCCTTAAAGATCTCTAGGGGAACTAGAATTGCGTTTTTCTTCAAGATCGATGCCCATGGGGAATGCCTACACTCAATGGCTGATCAGGAACAGAGCACAGACAAAATTCGGCTGATATACTTTGTTCTCAATTTTGAGAGAGGAATTACTGATTTATTGGGAGCTTGGTTTTGTTTTCTGAACTTAGAGACCTCAGTAAGACGAATTACCAAAGTCTTGGGAACTGCTTAGTTTTTATTAAAGGGGACTAAATTTATGCCTTCTTTGAAATCTAATAAAAGCAGAGCTGAATGGCAAGTCTTACACTCAATGGCTGATCAGGAACAGAGCCCAGGTCTCTGTCTAGTCGATAAGGAGCAAGATTCTCAGCTTGGAGGTCTCGAAAACGGAAATTACTGAAGTCTTGGGAACTGCTAAGTTTATTATTAAAGATTTCTAAAGGGACTAAATTTGCTTCTTCTTTGAGATTCAATAAAAGCAGAGCTCAATAGAAAGTCCTACACTCAAAGACTGTTCAGGATCAGAGCTCAGATTTCTGAAAAGCTGATGAGGAACAAGAATCGGCTGATTTATTCTGTTCTCAGCTTGGAGATATCGGAAGGAGGAATTACTGAAGTCTTGGGAGCTCCAGATCTCCGGTGGAAATAGACTTACGTTCGTCTTCGAGATCGAAGACAACAGTGAAGTCATAGACTCAATGGCTGATCAGAAACAGAGTACAGACTCCTGTCGATCTGATGAGGAACAAGATCCTAAAAAATTCTCAGTTTCCTGAGAACAGAAGACGGACGATGTTGTTGCCTGTTTTCTATTCGGAAACTAAGAAACCAATATAGGCCTTCTGGGTTTCCTAAGAGTCTTCGCTTCAATATCGTCAAAATGATATAGAAATTCATTGGATTCCTCAACTGATCTTGGAAATGACCGATCGTGGTACATTATAATTCCAGGTTTTGAACATACAACGGACTTGAATTCTTATAATTAACTAAAGATCCCTTGAGATTTGTGTGGAGAGCTTGATTTTTGATGATTCGGTGAACCGAACTCAGTTTTTTCGCGTTGCACATGCGAAGCGAAGCCTACGAAATAAAAAAAACCCTTCGATTTAGGACTACAAAAACCAAACTGGTTCTCTAAAGGATTCAAAGCGCTACGAAAGCCGTTTCAACATGCAGGATGCGTAATGATGATCAGGATGTGCAGTAAGGATGCTACAAATGACACTACAGGACTGGGCGAGCGGGGCGGGAGGATACGTACAATGGCGATGTCATTGGCGAGCCGCCCAGCTTAACTGGCGGCGGCAGCGGCAACGGCGATGGTGGTGGCTCCTTAATTAGCTGTCCACTGCAATAAGGAAGCGGGAAACGCCAACCGTAAAGACTGCTTGGTTAGATGGTAATTTTGTTGTTTTTACAGATTGTTTTTTGGATTTTTCGTTAAGATTTTGTTTTTCGAATTTCGATTTGTTGATTTCGGTTTGGTTTTTTTGGTTTTTGTGTTGGAGTTGGATTTTTGGTGAAACAATACAAATGAGGTTGGTTGATGGGTCGAGGTGAGAGAATCGAGAGAGATAGATAGTTTATGGCGTATATAAGATGTCGTAAGATAATTATGATAATGATAAAGGTAACTAATTTCACATACGATAAAGACAATTAAAAAAAAATCAAATGCGATGTGAACTAAATGAAAACGAATTAATGGCTCGATAGGATAAGGAAACCTTTATGATCTCTAGATGAATACACGAAAGGAAGGACTACAGGAAATCGGCTAAGGCACTTCTCGGGGGTTTCTAAACTCATCTATACTTCTAGCTGGGGGTGGGGATCTCTTTTCTCTAGGAAGACAAAGGCTATAATTTGGAACTGATCTTTTTTGCTAGCTATATAAAATATATATTATGATCTTTAAAATCAGTTAAGCCGAAAGTTGTTTAATCTTCAAAGAATATTTCAAATAAAGAATTTAGTTCCGATTTTCAAATCTCCATTAAATTTTGTTCCTTAAAAAACTCTATGAAGTTTATATAAACAAAAGAAACTAGATTACTTTCTGGGTTTATTTATGTCCCTTAAATATCTTAAAATATATTATTTCTAGACCTTGGGTAACTAGCCAGTTGATCTTGATATTCGACTAGAAATAAAAGAACTGCTAAAAGTCTAGGATTTTCTAAAGATAAACGGGTGTCAACTGAACTATCGATAACAACGAGCTAACTTAAGGTAACGGTAAACTTAAAAGACTGAACAACAAAATGGCTCAGCTTTTCGCTGATATAAAGAGGATTATAATAACTGTAAATATTGCACTAAAAACGCATGAGTGTAAGCATTGAAATCGATATGAATTTTCGTGAATTTGTTTATAGATTTTTTGGTCCGTTTTTGGTTTCTCCTTCGCCGATGCGCGCTGTTCAAACGAATATGAGGGAATTCCGATTGAATAACAAGGATTTGGGACGTGCGTAAACCCAATTATATTCGGAGTCCGGGCCTTCGGAATGTTCACTAAATTTTGCATATTTGTTTGTCATACGGATTTGTCGTGGTTGTTGTTGTAATTTCGATTGCGAAACGAAAGTGGAGGAATTGAAAAACAGTGAAAAAAACAATAAAGAAAACAAATAAATGGACAGATCTTTCATTTCATTTTTAGTGCAATATTTTTCAAAGCGTCAATTCGATTTGTCCTCTAAACTGGCGATTCTCTAATCTTTTTTGTCTTCCATAACGAACTTAATTTTAATTTGGATGGCTTACCTGCCCAATTTGGCCTCGTTGTCGATTTCGGATGGGGAGCGCTTCGCCTTCCGGCACATGGTGGCCATCACGCCCATGTGGACGGTCATGCAGCACAGCAGATCCACGATGAACAGGAGCAACAGGACACCGCCGACGGCAATGCCCACGATGGCCGCCGAGGACAGCACTGGACGGTTGGCCACTTGGATCACATCGATGCCTGCGGTTTGTGTGTGTGGAAAGGGGTCGCAATTTCGGTTGGTGGTTGCGGTTGGATGCGATTAAAGGTTCTTTGATTAGTAAATTGTTGATTATATCGAGGGGCAGAGTTTTCTAAAGATCTAAAGACTTCAAGCGTGGGCAAAACACACAATCACCTAAAATGCCATTTCCTGTACATCGGCGGCACCCTGTATGCATTTTTGTACATACGAACAAAGGTTAGTGGACTTTCTCAATTGGCACAGCCCCGACACTTGGAAGTTTTGTTGTTAAATTATAAATTTCATTTTCTTTTTGTAATATTTTACATTTTTGTGTGTGTATTTTTCTTATGGTTGGGGGAGGAGTTCGTTTAAAACAAAAAAATTATACATAAATTAAAATACAATTTTCAGATTGCATGTCAATAATTACGGGTGAATTTGAAGCGTGATAAATGAATAAAAAAATAAACAAATATTTAAGCAAACTAATAAGCAAAGTTTAACACAAATTAAATACCATAACATCGAAAAGCATTTTGAGGAACAAAATCGATGAGTGTTCTCGTAAAATTTTCATCAAAAAAGTGTATAAAACAAATCATGCAATTTTTTTTTAATTTTTGGTTTCTTTTTCTGCCTCGGAACAGGAAGCGTGGGAGCACAAAGAGTGTGAGAGACAAATAGAAAATTGAACAAGTCAAAGCGGGAAAGGGAAAAAGAGAGAGAAAGCAAGAGCGAGATAGAAAGAGAGAGGCGATATCTCCCACAAATGTTAACGCGATAATTCCAACCAAAAAGACCTTAAAGCAATGATGCAAAGAAAGTATTAAACAAAATGAATTATCGCATTAACATTCCGTAGAAAATATCATACATTCAATTGGAAATCAAAATCATAACCGATCTGAACTGCCAATATGCTAAATGCTCAACAAAAAAGCAATTCTTATTTATTTTTTTTCAAATTATACGACAAAATCATAGAGATATTTTAGGTTAGGTTCTTTTGTTGGGTGCTGTGATTTGTACACATTGAATTACAGTTCTTTTCTTGTATTGTGTGTGTGCGTGTGTGTGGGTGGGAGGGTGTGCGTGTGGGTGGGTGAAACTATCAATCCGGTTTCGAATTCAAATCATAACAGTGTGACAAATGTTCCACAAAAGTTAGGAGGTGGCCTGGGTTGAGGGTATTACCTGGACCAGTTTTACGAGTCTATTAAGAAGCCCAAAGAACGTGCTGGGGGTTAGGTTTTTATATCCATGATCTTTTATTCAAAGTCTGCTTCGAGTTACCCGAAAGATGAACAGTTATTTGTAACTTTTTAAATGTTTTTTCTTGAGCAAATTGTTGATGGCTTTGCATTATTTACAGGATAATTCATATGTGTAGGTATATTTCTTTAATTCTTATAAATTTCCACTTGAGATTCGTTTGGTTTTCTCAACTCAGCTGATTTTCCTGTTTCTAATTTTTTTTGTTTTTTTCGTTAATTGTAGAAGTTTTCTTTCGATTTTAAAACACACATACAAACACACATTTCATAAGAACAGACACACTCGCACACACACACCACAAATTATCCTCGGCATCTCAGCAACGTTAGGCGGGCTGAATAAATGTTTTTTATCGGTTTGGATATTCGATAACTGCGCTCCTCGCGCTTGTATATCGGTATGATCGGTATATATATATATATGTGTATATTGTTGTATATATGTATATATATATTTAGCTAAAAAAAATTCGTGTACTACAAAATGTATACAAGGAATATTTTATCTAAATTGAACTGCATTAAATTTTCTTCTATATAGTTTTTTTTTTATGGTGTAGTTTTTTTTTTTTGATTAGTGGGTTGTTATTTATACTTGCCATATTCGTGAGGGCGGTGGCGAAAAGACAGAAGTATGTTAATATTATTTGGAACCTAACAAGGACGAAAACCGACAGACCGCAAACAACTCTTTATTGTCCTCTCAACATATCAATGAATTGGCTAGTGGAAAACCCAAAGGATTCATTTAATTTCGCTAATATTTCTCATAAATTTCGTTGGTTTTTGGCAGTGGATTTCGTGTCAAACTCTTGGAAGCCTTTCGTTTTCTATGAGCATTGCAAAAAACTACAAATTCTGGAAGGTGTTCTCTAACCGAATCGTGGGATCCTTCGTGTGCAAATATTTTCTGATAAAACTAACTAACTGTAAACAACACCCACTCACACACACACGCACACGCATAACGAAACATTTAAACAGTTTGAAATCATTTTGGCAAATTCCTTAAGTTCTTCTGTTGGTTGCTGTTTTTGTTTTTTTTTGTACATACAGATTGAGGAGACTGAGCAGAACGTAGCTGAGGTGGAGGCGAATGGCTAAGAAGACGGGTCCGAGGACGAGGAGGGGCTGCTCTAGGGCCCTTCAGATGATATAGATTTATTTCCTTTTGTTATTTACACGCCCTTCAAACACTGACCAAAAAAAAAAGTACAGCACACTCTCAAAAAAGTAGTTGCGATTTGCTTAAGTTTGTTAGTTCGTTGGTTGCAGGACTCGCCGCTTAGACGGATCCCAGCGCCGTTTGTGTCGTCGATCTCGTCGTCCTGGCGATGGCGGTGGCGGCAAGCAGCAGCGGCGGCAGGACTAAGGACAGCAACAGCGGCGAGTCCCTGGCGCCGCCGTTCGACAGCGGATAGGGATTGTCTGTTGGTGCATTGGTGTTGGTGGTGGTGGCAGCATTTGAACAGGATTACGATTGCGTTTGTTCAAGGATTCGATTTGTGGTTTTATTTTTGCGTAATTGTGGGTCAAGTAAGATTCATTAGGACAATTCGTGAAGGTGTTTTTCATTTTTTGCACACAGCATAAAAGAGAGAAAAAACAAAGAAAAGTAGTAGAAGAAAAAAGGAGAAAAGGAAATACACTAAACAATAGTTCGTTGTTGTTTTCTTCATTGTTTAGATTATGCAGAAACGGAAATGTTTGTTATTTTGGGCGAGTCGAGAATAAAATCCAAAAAAGGTACGAAAAAAAAGTTACACGAAACGACGACGGCTTTAATGGGTTAAAAGGGTCAGTGTGTGTGTGTGGGTGTGGGTGTGTGTGTACTTTCTAGTATCGCTGGTGTGTGTATTTGTTAGTTGAGGGCAGCCGCCCTTTCTAAATAGAAAATGACTTCTTAGGCTAAAAAGTGCAAGAGTTTTTTTTTTTGGGTTTTTTAAGTTAGAATCAAAAATAAAACCGCGGTTAAAGAGCGAGACAGCAAAATGACAGATCGGCAGGCAAAGCTTACGCAAGACAGAAGACAGTCGAGAAAGAAAGAGACAGATAGACGGCACTCACGCGCACAAGGACAGAAAGAGACAGACAGAGAGACAAACGAACGACGGAGTTGGAAAAAAAATCACATCATGAATTTTACAATAAATTACACATTATTGTTTGGTTTTATTTATTAAATTAAAATTCGGCTTGACAAAAAAAAATCAATTGCTTAAAATTAAATCAACTAACGAAAATGAGCGCAGGTAGTTGAAGTTAAAAAAAAAAAAATAAAACTAATCGTTGCCGTTTTTTTTCTTTAGTTCTTTTTTTTTTGTTGTGTTTATAAACTAAAATTCGTAAGTTTAACAATTTGATTTGTTGTTGTTGTTGTGATTAAGTCTACACACACGCACACACATACAGAATTGTTAAACTAAGTGAGTTTCTTTTATTTAAAACAAAACACACACACAAAAATATTCAAATCAAATTTCAAGGATCAAATCTTAAACGGGAACTTAGTGTGTGTGTGGCGTGCATTGAATTAAGGTTTTGTTTTTAGTTCAAGAAGAACCAACGAATTATGTGGGGGGCAGTTAGATTCTCAAATTTAAAACTTACAAAAATTAAATGCACAAGGCGGCCGAAATAAATGAATTTATGCGAAACGAAAGAGAAAACAGAAGCGGATGATTGGAACTTTTGGGTGTCTATTAAATGCGTTGCCGAAAATTGGATTTTTCTCAGTGTATAAAACCCGAAAAAAGGACGAAAACAAAGAAGTTCCTAAGCTTGAGGGGTTCTCCTGGGATACGGATCCCAGATATTCCTGGAATGTATTTATATATATTTTGGGTTACGTTCGTTTAGATCACTTAAGGAAAAAGAGCATGCATAAAAGACAAAATACAAAAACAATAAGGAAAGATTTTGGCTTACAAGACACAGACACACACACATACACATAAAGAATATATACAGATATTTGTATATATCGTAAAAAAGTAGTTGAGAAAGTCGGGGGAGCGGGCGGTGGGAGGTGAAATACACTGAGCAAAAAGTTGAAACGCAAAAAATAAACACACAAAACACTACAAAATACATCGGCACGTCGAGTACTACAAACATAAGTACTGGAGATTAAAGAGGTCTGTGTGCCATTCTGTTTTATCTTTCGGACAATCCGAAGATTGCCCGCTCTGCATGATGCATGATGGGGGGGAGGTTGAAACTTTGATTGATTGTTGTTTTTGTGTTTTGTTTTTTTCTTTCTTTGCTTGGCTTTTAGGCTAACATCGAGGCTAGGACACTAAATAATGTTATGCTTATTGCTGTGGCCATGGCCGTGATGGCTGTGATTGTTGTTCTTGTTGTGGTGGCTGTAGTTGTTGTTGTTCTTGTTGATGTTGTGAATGGTTTATGTAGCGAACGGACACCGGAATTATATCCGGCCGAATACAACAAAGTGCCGAGATTATTATTAGTGGAATCGGACTCACCTCGTGTCGTCTTCATTATAATCGATGCCGGCGACGAGTACCCAATCGCATTGTGGGCCTTAAGTTCGATACGATAATACGTGTTGCCGCTCAGCGGTGTCATCTCATACGAAGTGGTCTCAACCACCTCCACGGTGGTGCAGCGATCCTCCAGCTCGTGCCAGGTCCCGGCCATTTTCACGCCCTAAAAAACACACACAAAATAAATGAAAACCCGGAAGTCAATCCAATCCAACGACCAACTTACCGGGCAATATTTGATCTGGTAGCGATCGATGGGCTCGCCATTGTCAGCCGGCACGCCCCAGCGCAGCTCGAAGTGATCCGAATAGGGCGACACCACCACAGGCTCCTCCTTGTCGTTCTGCACAGGATTGTGCAGCGGCTTGGGCACTTCCGGGGCCGACCGCCGCGGAGTCGACTGCTGCTGGTTCACACCCCAATTGCCCAGGCCCACCTGATTGCTGGCGGCAAACCGGAAGCTGTACATGGTCTGCGGCCGCAGGCCCTCCACAATGTACGGCGAGTCCGGCGACCAGCTGCGATTCAAAGCCGTCGACCAGTCGGGATTCAAGGTCTCCTTGTACTGCACGCTGAACGTGAGGATCGGCAGGCCCAGCTCGGTGGGCGGTCCGCGTATATCAAACGTGATAGTGGTGGCCGTCAGTTGGATGGGCACAGCGGCCGACACAAAGTCCGGCACTCGGGCCTCCTTCAGCTGCATGTCATGCTCGGCCGAGCCATGGATGTTCGTGGCTATGCACTTGTAGGCCGAGTAATAGCGCCGGGTCACAGGATGGACAATCAGATCGCTGCGGGGTCCCTTGCCCTCGATCACCAGGTTCGTGTCGTAGAGCTCCTTGATGTTGCGGCCGTTCCAGCGCCACTCGATGGTGGCATTCGGAATGCCCATAGCCAGGCAGCTCAAATTCGCCTTGCGCTGCTCCCAGCTGAACACCGGCGGCAGCTCCTTCATGTGCGAGAAGTCCGGGGCAAACTCCACGGTTATGTGGCCGGTCTTGAAGGCCGTGTCGCCCTTGTTCCTGGCTATGCACTGGTACAGGCCGTCGTCCGTGCGCACGGCCTGGCTGATGCGCAAAGTTCCCGTGCTCTCGCCACGCTCTTCGTCGAAGTAATTCTCCAGCACAATCCGTTCGTCGTCCTTCTGCATGCCCGGCGCGTACTCCTCTTCAGTGCCCCAGCGCCGAAAGGTAATGGCCGGGGCCGGGCGGCCCTTGGCGCGGCAGGTGATGGCAATCTCCTTGTTGCTCACCCCAGTCACATTGTAGAGTTCGTAGACAGCCGGGCGCACCAGGACATTAAGCTTGGTCTTCTGGTCAACCACACCGGCCCCGTTCTTGGCTATGCAGGTGTAGGTGCCGTAGTCCTCTTGGGTCACCGAGCTGATGGTCAGCAGGCCGGTCTGGGGGTTCACCTGGAAGCGGTCGGCCGTGGCCACGTTCTGCTGGGTGGCGTCCTTGATCCAGCTGATCTCGGGCACGGGCTTGCCCAAAGCAGTGCAGTTGGCGGCGAAGGGCTTGCCCTCGACAGCCTCGAGGGTGGCCGGCAGCTGGGTGATCACCGGGCGTATGTAGACCTCCACGCGGATGGTGCGTTCGAGGAGTTCGCCGGTCTCGATGACGGCCGCGCGGCAGGTGTAGATGCCGTCGTCGGTCTCCTGGACGTTCCTAATAAGCAGGCCGTGGGTCTCCACCACGTACTTCTCGCCAGTGCGGATCTGTGGGGCGGACAAAATTAGCCGCTGTGTGGGTTAGTTGAGGGGATTGGACTCACCGGATCGCCGTTGCGCAGCCAGTCGATGGTGGGATTGGGATCGGCTTTCACTTCGCACTTGACCACGTAGTCCTCGCCGAGAATGGGGTATTGGTTTTCCGGGGCATTCGTCCAGGTAATCGCGACTGCAAAAGGAACCACAAATTGGTATGAAAAATAAAAATCATTTCATGGTCGGCGGGTGGTTCATTTTAAATAAACAAGAAAACCGCAGTGGCTGGCCGCACACAGGAGTGCAGTTGCGAACGAGACGCCTTGGCAGGTTGTACGTGGCGTATACGTAATATAATTTTAAACAAACTGTCAGGCACATAAAAGCAATTCAGCCAGCACAAAATACAAGACATGTGCTCGTTGCATTTGTACGCGGCTTCGACCCGTCTGGCATCCAAGCACAGTGGGGAAATTTTCTTCAAGAATTCGTAGAACGATTGGGAAATTTGTGCTGGAGGAGAGCTGAGGCTTTTTAAGAGCCGCTAACGAGACGAGTAGACGATGTGCGGCAATCTCGACCGCCTGTCGATGCGTCGTCCGGGGCTTTCTCAAGCATACCAATAAATCGTCCTTGCTATGGAGAGTTTGCCAGTTTGCCTGAAATTCCAGTCTAGCTATGCGAGAGTTTGTGCGAAAAGTCTAAACATGAAACCGGAAACGAAGGAACGAACCGACTAACCAGGCAGCCAGCAGGATGGCAGGCAAAAACCGTCGACCGACCGTCAGACGGGCAATCACTCAGCCAGAAAATCGAAGCTGAGACCAAACAAAGTTGGCGCATAAGGAAAATCATTTTCCACACACACATGCAACGGCATGTGTTGTTGGCAAATCCTGACAAAATCAAGTCATTCCGGCATATTTCGTGTGGCAACTGTGCAGTTGATTATGCGGAGTAAATTCATTTATCAAGGATCTGCTTAGGCAGGTGAGAATCTGGCCCGCATGCCGTTTCGTTGGCTCAACGCTGGGCATGTTCAATAATTAAGTTCAATCAGCCAGTCGAGCCGCAAAACATAAAAGCTTTTAAGTGTTGGCGCGAGGGCGGCTGAGTGCCTATTTTGCGGTTGCCAGGACATAGCCACAGGTGATTGACGCAGCCAGCAGATGAACAGGCAATCGAACAACTAAACAAATTTGGCAAACCAACAAATCGGCAATTAAAATGACAAATTGTCTGGTGTGATAAAAAAAATTGCCTACTTTCCAGGGCCCCCAATGGGCAGGCGGGCAAACAAGCAAACCAACGCGTGTGTGTGTGTTTACAAATTTATTTATAAATCTGTTTAATAACGAGTCCCAGGGGCCAGGGTAGGAGGCGAAAACTGTGGCAGTTTCTATTCGATTTTCAATTTAACATTTTCAATTTTATTGCCAGGCCAACCAACTAACACGCTGGCCACGCGTGTGTGTGTGTGGCACAACATATTGCAAAAAATAAATAAAAGTTGTCTGTCTCTGCTGCTGCCATTTGACTGCCTCGATGGGCCCCGCAAGCCAGTCTGCTCGGCTCCTGGCATTATCCTAGCGTGTGAGATTTTGTTGTTCAAACACTTTTCGTTCTCTGGACTTCCGCTTTTGACGGCTGATAGGCAACATCCAGCAGGCGAAGCAACAGCATCCTCCAGGACTAAAAAAGCGGACAAGCCGGCAACAACAATGGGAAAATACATGAACTACTTTACAATTTCATTATTAGTTTGTACAACGGCAGTTGTAATAGGAACAACAAAAGTGAGCGACAGCCAGGGACCATCCTCATCCTTGGTCTGAGGACTTATTGAAAAAGTTGCTGCCGTCAGGCTATGCAGGCAACAGGATGAGAGTCGAGTTTGCTTTGCGGCCATGTCCCAAAAAAACCTCCCGAAAAACTCTGCCTCTGCTGAAGGTGTCCTTTGATTCCGGGCACTTTAAACTTGCCCGGCGATTGACCCACATGCCCGAAACTGTCTTCGAACCGATAATAAAACGCCAGGCCAGCTGCTCAAGACGAGCTCGGTCAGCACAAACCACCGAGTTAAGTTGCCTGCTAATCCTGTTAACCGGTTTGCTTTGGGCCGCATGGCATCATCAATCTTGACAGGACCAACTCTGCCTATGCATTAACTGGACGGACTGTGGTCTCATTTCGTGGAGTCCAAATTTGCCGGGCCAGCGCGCAAATAGCAAACCGAAAGTGATGGAGAGGCCAGTGGATCCTGGCTGACCGACCAGCCGGGCACACAATTCGTTGGGCTGGCCTGCGTCCTGGCCGTTGAAATTGTTGGCCGGCAAAATATTTGATTTAATTTCCAAGGCATCGATGCCCCCGTGCAAGTTTACTCGGACTAAACTACCAAAAATCCCTCCACCTGCCGCTTACAATCGGCTCCCATTTAGTCCTCAACGGCGCTGTGGGTGTGTTCGCGTGTGTGTGTGTGTGGCACTTGCAATGTCCTGACATGGCAGGCAGTTAGTTTTGCCATGTGCAATTGGGGTCTCAACTTAAAATTGCTTAGAAAAATCAATCACGTAAAAGTTTCAGCGATGCCAATGCCAGCCCCCAACTGCCGGGGGTGTGGGGCGAAAGGAGAGCCGAAAGGGGTAGAATGGCTAGCGAGGGTGGCTTGAGAACTAACTGGCTTTGGGCTTCGGCTTGAGCTTCAACGAATTTGTGTCTCTTTTCTGAGCTTCTATTTCATTTTGGGGTCAGCGGAATTAAAGAACTTTTAAGAACTAAATCTGATCATGGAGTTGTCTACAAAATAACAAGGTTTTTTGTCTTAATCAAGCAACCAATGAAATCATTTCCTAAGTCTTACTTAGGGCTAAGGAATCTTTAAAAGTTTTCAAATTCAATTCATCTATAGTTGGGAAAGGGATTATTGGAAATAGTTAACATCTCAATCGTCCAGTCACAGGAATCAGTTCCTATCATAAGCAATTCTAAGTTAATCTACTCTGGAGTTAAGGAATATGTAAATGTATTCATTCAAATCAGATCCACCAATACGAGCAGGAGAGCAAGGGATTGTTAAAAATAATTCTCATCCTCATCGGACAGTCAAATAAATCATTTTCTATAAAAAAGCTGCCCTGGGCCTCATTCACTAATAGTTGGGAAAAAGAATTTTGAAAATAATTCACATCTTATTCAATGGGATCATTTTCCATATCATAAGCAACTCTGGGCCACTGAGTTAAGAAATCTTTAAAAGTATTCATTCTGATGAGATCCACCACCACCAGGGATTGATGGAAACTTTGAGTCACTGAGTTAAGAAATCTTAAGACTTTTTCAGATCACACTCTTCTATAATTAGGAGAGGGATCTTTTCAGCCAACAATATCAGTTCATGACCGTCTGGTATAAAAGTTGGCCCTTTTCTTGGATGGTTGGTTTTAGTTTCCAATTAATTCTATTTAAATTTCTAAACTCGTCTGGAATCTGATGCAAAAATATCCAACGGGTCAAATTCTGAATAAGATATCCAAGACGAACCAATTAACATTTTTTATACATTCAGTTGAGGAAACCGAGTAACTTTTGCGGCCGCCCTCGGCCGATTTCGTGCTCCGGCGCTGGCAGAAACTCAAAGCCCAGGACCAAATATTGAGTACATTGGTTCGACAACGACTGGTGCTCCTCGGTAGCCTCGTTTGTATATCCTTTTCAAGGTACGTTAGCCACTAGACGGCGGAGAACTCCAGCCGGTTGGATGGGCTGCATTATTGGCAAAGTTTTGCGGGACCTTCGACGTGGCTGCCGTTGGGTCTTCGGTCGATCGGACGGACGGACAGGCGTTCGTTTGTCCTTGTCATTTATCGTTGTCGTCAGCGTCATGGGTCCGGGGACTGCATTAAGTTCAGGACACCAATTTGTTTTCTAATCAAATCCAAGCAATTGCAAACAGCACTTCACCGCCCCCAGCAATCGAAAAGAAAAAATGGTAAACTTACCGTAAGTTTTAATTTGGACACTCGTCTGAAGGATTTCGGTATTCGCATACGAGGCCGTGCAATAATATTTGCCGCCCATTTCCACTGTGAGTGAGGTTATCATGAGGCCGAGGCTTCCGCCGGGCAGGGTTTCCGTGTACATCGGTGGCTGTATCCTTCCCGTCCTGCAATCAGCATCGTCGTCAGCAAGCACACAACACAAACAAAACAAAAACACAAATGCAGATAAAGAGAGAGAAAGAGAGAGAGGAAGAGGAAAAATGAGAGTTAATGGGTTGCAATGGCATCGAAACGAAGTTGAGGCAAAAGTTGATTAGTGCAAAATTCTTAAAATATTTTTGATTATTTTTTGTTTTTTTCGGGGAGTCAACGAAAACATTTCCTTCGCTTTTAATGGTGTGTGTGTGGTGTTTTCTAAATGTTTATAATTATTATTATGCTATTGTTATTGTTATTTTTATTGAGAGCCTCCCGGGCATTTAAGTGCCAACTGCTTGAAATAATCAACCCGTCAATCGGCCACCTTAGAAATTCAACTCTAAGCGGACGATCTGCCCAAAAGAAGGCAGCCATTCTATTGGTATTGGTAAGGTAGTCAGCGGTTTTCTCAGAGCCTAACGGGAATGTTAAACTCCCGGAAATTTAAGTGCCACCAGCTTGAAATTTACAGGCTTCTGTTTCACCTACAAGACTTTAAATAATCAACCCGTCAATCAGCAACCAGCTGTTCTCTCTGAGCTTAACGGGACAGCGAGGCCAAAATCAACTCTACAAATTACCGTTATTCAGTGACAAGGTCAGTCTTCCGCAGTCGACAGAAGCTCTTCTTCCCAGCAACCAATTCAGTTTTCATCCATAAACGTCTACCCTAAATTTCCTTTCAGACTGCTGTAAGTTAAATACTTTTAAATTCTGTTGTCTCTTTGTGGATTTTGCGGTTTCGTTAATGAAAATAAACCGAGCGAGTGAGCGCGTAAAACCCGTTAACTCACACGAAACTGCAATTTTTCTGGCCAATACAAAACGGAGTTAAGCACTTAAAAGCTGCGCTATTTTGGCCGCAAAGTTAATTCTGAATGGAAGTCAACCCCGAAAGTGCCACCGAGAGCGGAAAAAAGGCGAGCTCAACTCCGCGCCGTTTATTGTTTCCCGCACGTACTAATTAATTAAAAAACTTCTACGACATAACGAAAAAAAAAGGGAGAACTGAAATGCGAACCGCATATTGTTGCGTATTATGTGTGTTTTTCTCTTTATTATTATTTTTGGACGCCAGGATGCAGCCAAACGCGGCGCACTGCACGGCTGGGCCGGTGCCAGGGCCGGCGGCTTTGTTGTTGTTGTTCTGGCCGCGTAAACTTTTCTGCCAACGTAAATGAAAATTTTTAATTCACATACAGTAACGGTACACAAACTCCACCCACATTGGCACTCACGCACGCGGCTAAAGTTTTCGCAATTCGCGCACATTTGCCACCTAAATAGTTGCTGACGTAGGGCCTAAGCGGCGGGGGAGGCGAACTCGCCAAGGATATTGGGATATAGAATATGGATTTCCACGTATCGCATGGATTTTAATCTGGGAAACAAAACGCAGACGAACGGGCAAGCGGCTGTTGATTTCAATTTTTCGGACCGCCAAAAAAACTCAACGTTGTAACAACGAAAATGAAGTGGAAGGGGTTTCATTTTTCCCCACTGTAATTGGTGTGCGTGAGCGGCAGCAGAAATCGGCATCGAAATCGTCATCGGTGGGCCGGCGCGCGTCGCGTGCAGGGCGCTTCGATTTTTGTAAAAATGTTTGCCCAAATTGCAAAACGGTGCGCGCTATTTGTTTTTCTTGGGCACACATCAACACACACACACACACACACATGCATACACTCTCGCCCTTCCCCCACGCTCTGGCTGTTGGTACAGTTGCACGTGCTGGTCGATAAACAAGCATTCCGGCGATTGTGTTTTCCGCCGGTCGATCTAAAGTTTGCGTACTCTTTTTCTTCGAATGTTTTTCGATATGGCCAGATACATACGTAGGGATGTACAGTTAGGCCACATGAATACCGTTAGAGATTGCCATCTGTGTCGATGGCTTATGAAAACAAAGAAGCTGCCACAGGAAAAAAAGGACAGGAAAAAAATCTCAGTTTGAATTGAAATTCAAACCGTACGAGAATTTTTTCTTGCTTATCAAATTCAATTGAAGAACTGAGATTCCACGAAAAAATGCAACGAACGTAAAATCGAAAAAACTTTACCCGTTTTTAAATCCCTTAACGAAATTCATTAGCGTTATTTAAACGTACAAAGGAAAAGAATTTATAGTTATTTTTTATAAAGCATTTTGGGATCAATACTTTCTGATATTTGAGGATGGTTCTATGACCTTAAGAGTATGCAATTTAAAGCAAGCTTAGCTTGAGGAATTTATGGAGATTTCAAACCAAAACTAAACGGAGGTCTTTAAATTTTTCGACTGTTTCTCTCCTGCAGATTCCCCACCCACAGGAAATTGTTTTCTTTCTTTCCTTACCGCCCCACAAATCGGTGCAGCTGGTGAACTGTTCGTTTGGTTTTTGTTGTCTCGAATGAATTAAAAAATAAGACCAAAGTGGGTTCGAAAAGTTTTCTAGTTTCGTTCAAATCACCGACACCCAATTTTGAAAAGATTCTTGCGAAAAATAAAACTCATCATGGCTTTGTTTTCTTCGGGGGGTTATAAGAAAACAAACTACTAACTTGATTGCCAGCCGTTCGATGAAATCTCTGTCCCATCCTGGCAACTACTATTTTATTTTGGTTCTCGCAAACTTTCCGTATTTTCCTGGGGGACTCAGAGGGGCGGGCACCGCAGGAAGACATTTTGCGCGCATACGTGGGATTTCCTCCTTTGGAACTTCTTTATCGTCTTTTTTTTGTGTTTGGCGTCTTGGATTTTTAATATTCCGCCAGCTTTTTTTTTTTGTGACGAATGGCAGACGCGGTGCGTTGGGGGAAGGATGTTTGGCGAAAAGGCAAATGGCGAGACGACGCGAACCCGAGACGCATACATAAAAGTCAAATTTGTGATTGTCCTCGTCTCTGCGGCTGCGGGAAGACGCATCCTGGGCGGTGGGGGGAGCCTGTTAGCCTCCTGGGGCTGTGGCCTGACAAAAATTTTATTGCATTTTCTCTGCCTTAGATAAGAATCACAATTTGCCTTGTGCATCTGCTGTTGTTTTTTGCCAGTCTGCCTCCCCCCACCCCGTTAACTCCCCTCACCGTTTCCCTGCCTCTTTGTGTGTTTTTTTTTATTGAATTGGAAATGAGTTTGGCACACGCTGAGTGTGCGTTTGCGAGATGCGGCGGGCAACGCAAATCGCTTAAATTAACTTGTAGGGCGCGTGAAGGCGGTGCAAGGACCAGAGGGGGGGGGCAACTGCGGGTGCCATCGGTACAGGTTCGGATTTCCAACCGGCATCGTAATTCAACCAGCTTGACGGCCCGGACGGCCCGGCCTGCCCGCGCTCCATTGCGTGGCAAACCGAAGAGACCCCGCGGGGAGGGCGCTGAAGAAATGGGAGTCTTGCCAGTTGCCGGAATTGGCAGGTCAAAAGCACCAGCTCCCCTTTCCCCTTCCCCCCCTGATCACCTACAGGACTGGAAAAACACAAACTGTTTTTGGCCGCCTAAATCGAGCGACCGAAGGGAGGGACGCGCGGAGGGCACTTTCGTTTCGGATTTGGCAACTTAATTACATTTCGCGCCTAAAAGTATGCAATGAACGACAGCAAGCAGGGTCAGCGTGGGTAATGCAAGGGGAGCGCCCAGGCCCAGTGTCGAAAATTTCATCCAACATTTGTAAATGGAATTGCCAAGGGAGCGGGTCGCCGGCCGACAGACGGCCGATTGAGGGGTGGGGTGGGGAGGGCATCCAACAATTCGTTGCACGCAATGTGGTAAAAACAACACAACAATCCAATCAAGCCGAAACCAGCAAAAGGCAACCGAACCACCCAACCGAACGCCCTCAATTCCTGATGCCTCCCGCCACCTGCTGGTTTAGGCAAAAGGATAAACCGAAAGTGGGCGGTGGGGAGGGGGGGGGGGGTTAGGGAGTAGGCTACGTTGTCATTGTGGCTGCCAAACTGAATATTGCAGGCCATTTTTCACCCAGGCGATGCGTTCGTTGCATGGGAAAGCGTTAAGGAAAAACGCCTCGAAGAGAAGACTTTTGCGCTCTGCGCCTAAAATGCGGCAAACACAGCAAATTGAAAAATTACCAACCCTCCTCCCTCTGGAAAATAACAATTTCCAGCTCAGTTCAAGTTTCGTTGACAATTCGAGCGTCTGTGGTTTGGAATTTCGTTAATTTGATCCACAAAGTCAGCAGCGACCAAACCGACCAAAAAGGCTGATTAAGTCGGACCGCTTCATATTCAATTAAATATATTCTCTGGATATAAGAAAACTATAAGATTGGTAAGAGATTCTATATCTTTAATCCCTGTTCTCCACATTCAAGTCGGTGAGCCTGTCAAAAAGCCTGATTAAGTCTAATCTTTTCCTTCGCTTCGCCGGGTTTTTTTTTTGGAATTGAAAAATATTCTTTGTATATAAACAACCTATAGGATCGATCAGATTCTATATCTTTAATCACTATTCTCTGCATTTTAGTCGGCGGGCCTTTCAAAAAGTCGGACCTTTTCCTTCACTTGGGCGACTTTTTATATGCAATTAAAAAATATTCCGTGGATATAATGAAAGTATAAAACAAGATTCTATATCTTCAATCTCTATTATCAGCTGATTAAATTGGACCTCTTCCTTCGCTTTGCCGACCCTTCATATGCAATTGTATTCTCTGGATATAAACATACTAAAAGACTAGATTCTATATCTTTGTATTTAATCCATATTCTTTAAATTCTAATTTCTTTAAAGGAAAACAATCTCTGGAATCCCTAAGGTTCCTAGAACCAAATATTCTCTCTATCATCAATTGATTTGTCTCTGAAGGAACCCACACAAATTAGAGACGCTTTCGAGCATTTTTAGAATCCCAAATTATCGAATCAGATTCAAAGTCCTCTATCCCATAATATAGACAATTTCCCCAGCCTTATAGATGATTCCTTGGCAAGCATTGAAGCTACTAAAATTGAAATATAAAAAATCATGAAGGATTAAATTGTCGGTTTGAATTTAAAATTCGAACTGGGCAAGGTGCGCTTGAGTGAACCGCTTTGAAATTTGTGGATTTTGCCATGAAAGGCAATTTTATTCGGATGGCCCTAAAAATTTCGCATTTTGCTGTGAAATTTGCATTTGCATTGTTTTTCAATTTCGTACAAATTTCGCCTCAATTGGCAATCAAGGTAATTAAATCAATTCGACCAAATTATAATTTTCGAATTTAAATAATTTACTACTCAGAGTCCCCCAAGGACACTTTTCAGGACGCGGCCCTCGGGCGGTTCTCGGGTTAGTAAGATGAACATTTTTTTCTAAGCAAAACACAAAATGAAAGACGATTTTGGATTGTCAGTTTGGAGGTGGAGAATGTAAGTCAAGGCTACAAATGGACAGCTGACCTGCTAATGAGTAGAGGAAAAGTATGCAAATAGTAGGTGTATGGTGTGTGTGTGTGTGTGTGTGTGTGCGGGGGTTTGTTAGAGCAACAACAACAACAAAAACGATCAAAACAACAAAAGTCAGCGGGGCTGATGGAAGGTGAGGTAAGTTTCTTTTGAGGGTTTGGATGGGTTAAAAACAACAGCAAATCTTACAGAATCTAATCTCAGATGATCTATTGAGTATAGAGATGTATAGACCGATCGTGATCATGCCCTCGCATCGTCCTCTAGGACGGAAAGTCATGCGGATCTTACGACTCTTAATGAGGGAAATTGGGGGAGGGGCTACGCAACTCGTGCACTTCGTGCCCCGCCCGCTGGGCAGTCTGGTTTTTTTGTTTCTCTATGCTAGTTTAGTGAGCTGCAGAGCTAAGAGAGATCTAGTTTTGGGGATCAGTTAGGAGAAGCTACGCATATGCAAACTCAACAAAGTATTTAAATTTATGCATCGATTTTAGTTGGTTTTTGTTTGGTCATCGAAGATATCGAGGCGGAAACACTTACACGGGTTTTTTATTCCCCTTGGAATCATAGAGTGGATCATAATTGGACCTAAATGGTGTGTTGTTGGTGGTGGTTTGTGGTGTTTGGTGTGTTCGTGTTTTGGGTTGTTTATCGAATTAGATAATTGAAATTGAAATTGGTTTGTTATCGATAACATCAAATACATTAAAGTCTCACATCTCATTTCGGTTTGGGGATGAACGGTGATTTGCTAACATCTCACCACACATTTCACTAATTAACACGACTTTCCATTTCAATTCAAACTAGAAACTTACGGTTTCGGCAGGATTGTGTCATTCCGATTGTCCTTCCACTGCAAATCGGTCACCAAATTCGGATCCGGTACGGTCGGTCGGCAGGTGAGTATAAGCGGCTTGCCCACTGGTTTCCGCTGCACTTCTTGCTTCGGATAGATTTCCAACGTGGGCTTAATATCGGCGCTGACAAAGTCTGTGGAAAATACAAAAACAAAATGGCGGATCAGTGGACTATATTCGCTGGCGTAGGTCCTGGCGGGCAAGGGACGGAGTCGGCTGGGGTTTTGCTTATTAAAATGCGTAAACACATTTGCGGCGGCCAGCGGCGCTGAGCCGGGAGCGTGATCTATGTGGTTCGTTTGTACAGTTGTGCTTTTTTTTATAGTTTCTTGTTTTTTCTTTTTTTTTCTCCTTTGACCAATGACTCATTTTTATGTGGTTGTATGAGCGGCGCGCGTCTGTGGTGGTTGTAATTAAAATTAATTTTAATTGCCACTCACTCAGATACACTCACACCCACACACACACACAGCCGCACGTAGTTGCGAAGCCAACGAGCAGCAGCTGCGAATCCGCGAGGCTTAAAGCTTCGCAATTTCCCTTCAGCCTTCGACTGACAATGGCTCATTATGCATACACACACACACACACACACACACGCACGTGGACACATGTAGCTGCCTCCCACACAGGGCTGGTAGCTGCGGTCAACCGAATATAACGGTGATGACCGTATGAAAATTGCCATAACTCTTGCTTCCCTTGGCAAAGTGAGAAGGAAGCAGGCAGTTTTTCCTTATTTTTTTTTTATTTCCTTGCCACGATAAATGTCCAGGCAGGCAGAAGAATTGCTATTCAATTTGCAATTAAATCTTTAAGCAAACTTCACTCTCCTCGAATAACTGTAACTTTTTGTATGCTTTTCTTAATATTTTGCGGGGACTGTACTGAATTTCTGCCTGGGTAAATAACCAGTCAGGAAGCAGAATTGCTATACAATTTGCTATTAAATCTTTGGGCCAACGTAACTCCCCGCAAATAAGGGTATTTTTGTATTCTTATCTTAATATTTTGTGGAGACTGTACTGAATTTCAATAGGCATTTATCAAAATGCTTCTAGTTTGGCTGGGAGACTGTACTTTTGTGGTTGGATTGATAGACAAATTGTCAATACCTCAAAGCACTCGGCAAAGCTGTTTATTGGGCTGGTCTGACTGTACTTTTGGCACCTGCAAAGACGCAGATTTGATTGGGTTGCCGCCTCCACAAAGATTTCGATGGGTAATTTCTGCGTGTAATTAAATTTACGCGTCGACAAACGACGACAAAAAACACAAAACTGCTGCTCGCTTAATGAAATTCAATTGGAAAACGTTGTTGTTGCTGTTCCTGCAGATGGAACGGGACGCCGGTGGATCAAGTTCAGGGCGACAAAGCGCCGCTTTCCCTTGACTCGCCAAAAAACTGTACCGCTAATTGCAGCTAATTAATGAGAAAGACAAAGCGACAACCGACGGGGGCGGTGGGTGTGGCAGCGAATTTGATGCATGGCCTGTTGTGCGTTTCGTGTGCCAACCAAATGAAATTCAATTGACTTGCCCACTTGACTCGGCCCTGTCGGGTACAAGCGACAGAGGGAGGGGCTGGCGGTTAGCGGGATTAAGTGACGCCCATGACCGTCTCATTAACTAAGTCAAAGTTGGCACTGTTGTCATTCGGATGGCTGAACCTGCCAGCTCAGCTGGCCTTGTTTTTTCAGCTATAAAAAGGAGCTGCCTGGTCCGGTGGCCGGCCTGGCCCATTGACCCCAACTAGAAGGGGCGGGAGCCGGCGGCAGGACCTCCTTCATCTGCACTCTCTACCAGGGCCGCATTAACAGCAGCTTGCGGTTAATGTTTGGCGCATTTGTGGCACCACCGCTCGCACTTAACCGGGCAATTTATGTGTGTGGCGGTCAGCGAACAGCCACACAGGCACCGCAGGACCTGGCAAACTGTTAGAGATCCGAGTAATATGCTCCGCAGATACACACCACAACCCAGCAGCGCCAGACAGACCGACAGACCGAGAGAGAGGAAAGCGGCGACCACAGACAGGCGAGCCGATTTAACGACACCTCCGCCCCCGCCGGCTTCGTCCTGCCGCTTTCGTCTCTGGCCATTTGTCTTGTAATTTTATGAACCTGCGGTTTTGGCTTAAAGGGTTTGCCTCCGGCCGGGGTCGGCGGTTGGCTGGTCCCCTGCCAATTACACATTTATATATATTTTATATGCCGGCCTTTGGGGTCGCTTTAGACCCGTTTATGCTCTCATGGCGTTGGTGTAATTATGCCCGAGCATCCTTTAAATTTTTTTCCCCTTCTAAAGGCTCGCAAGGTGGCAGCTGGGCAGCTGACTGACTGGCAATGATGCCTTTGGTTGTTCTTTCAGGCGGTCCATTGCATTCTATTAATGCGTGTACGGTAAAAGGTGGGCCCGCTGGGCGTATGCTTAATTTATATTTATTTTATTTTAACTGCGCCCAGGACGAGCCGCGTAGGTTGGCCCAATAATTATCAATGCGTGGGCGAGGGCGGTTGGAGTTTTTCTTTTCTGCCCGCGCGGCAAACACATAAATAAAACAGCGGTCAAGAATTATCACTGGGCGCTGCCATAGGCAAAACGGAGCGGAAAGAAAAGTTGAGAATGAAAAAAAAAAAAAAAAAAAACAGCATTTAACGCGGACTTGGCCGGGCCAGCCAAATGGGCCCGTTGGTGCAAGGGACTTACAGCCATTAATTCATTACCATTGGCCGGCTCCACCGGCAGCCGGCCCAGTCGGCAAATGCATTTTAAACTGGCCCATTTAAATGACGCGAGCTCTCCACGCCAACGGGTCGGACCGAGCTGGGCCGCTTTTGCTTTTTAATTTATTTATTTTTAAGAACTGGCATATTAAACGCTTTTTAAAGTACTGATCAAACAGACCAATGGCCTTTTTTTGGGGCTGCTGCAACGCCCGTTCTGGCCATGCCTCTGGGCGGTATTTTTGTGCAACGGCAGCAGCAGCCGCCCAAAAGTTAAAATTAATATTTGTTTGTTTCAAACTTTCACGCTAAATTCGCGCAGACCGACCAACGACCCCAGCCACCGCGCAGTTTCGCTTGGTTTTTGGCTCACAAACAAAAAAAAATCTCCGCCTTTTGATTTATGCAATGCGAGATTCTTTTCCCTAACCAGCGATTGAATCGACTGGTTTATGGAAACTTTGCACGGGCCACAAAAAAACACCCACACACAGCGGAAGGAAGTTGAAATTCGTCATACACAGGGTTGCATTTTCGATAGCAAAAGAGGCTTGGAAAATATGCATACCCCAGCCAATAATACGAGGGTAAAAGGGGACGAAAAAAGGGGAAAGGGTACAGCGAGAGAAAAAGAGAAGATAAGACAGAGGAAGGACAAGTAAAGGGTGTTTTGTAGTTCCTCAAAATCAGTAAGGGTATAAACATTTTTACCCAACACAATTCGGGTTTAAGAGGGTAATAAATCTTCTCCTTAAATTACTTAAACCTTCTTCGAAAATATACTATTTAAAGTCTTTGAAATCAAGACCCCCAAGGACTTATAGGAGACCTCAAAACCAAAAAACCTTGTCCAAAAATCTAAGAGCACTGAAAGCGTCACCCAATCAACCAAACGCAGGCCAAGAGGCGTCAAATAAGAAGCAATCGAGTGGCCAAATCTGCCCAACGAAACGTGTACAAGTGGGGAAATAATTTCGACCTCCAATCAGCACACATTACCGCCACCGCCCCACCTGAGTGACCCCGATTCTCAAGAGAAAAAGGACCGACCGCTGCCAACACTTCAAGATCAAAAGGGAAAGAAGAACGTCAACCTCGGCCGGCCCCAAAACGCCGCTCGATGCGTTGTTGTCCTTACGAATCTGGCCAATTTGTACAGTCACGCAAGGCGGGGAGGGGAGGGGCTGGGCGAAAAATTTATATTGCATATTTAAAGGCGCCAAGTTGACAACGGCGTGGCCCGCCGCCGCCTGCTGACAATAACGACGATGATGACGACCGAGTGACGCCTGCAGTTCCTCCGCCAGCCGGCATCCTCGCTGTTGTGTCTTCAAGGACAATAATATTTTGATTTTCATATGACGTTGATGCCGACAACTGCCATTCATTCAAGGACCAAGACCAGCAGAGCAGGCGAGCAAACGAGAGTGAAGCAAACTTGCCTTTCACAGAAGAAAGCAACACGAAGCGATACAGAAAGTGAGAGAGGGACAGAAATTCCTGAAATGGCGGCAACTCGGTATGACAAAATGGAATTCATGGCTTGTCCTGTTCATGTCGCATATCTGCATGTTTGGCAAATTTAATGGCACATTTCCTAGTTTTCTTTGCAGTTGACTCGCTATCCCCCGCCCACCTTGTACCCCTTTATCTCGTGTATCCTTTGGTATTTTTGTACCGTTACACTTTCATACGCTGCTCGTTTGTGCATAAGCAAATTTGTATTTCGCTTTTATACTCTACAAGCCTTTAAAAACAGGGAATACCGAAACGTATCTCAAGCAAAATCAGTAGGTCTTTTCGTTGGAATCTTTTAACTCTCTATCTATAATAATCCTGAATCCTTTTACTCAACTTCTAACCCACTTCAAGTCCCGCTTAGAGTATTCCGGGTTCGAATAGTTATGACGTTTGGGTTGGTTTTTTTTTGCGGGTTTCTTTTTGGAGCCACTAAGTCAGATTAAAATCGTTAAGGACGTTGGATGGCCAGGATTTCAATTTCGTAAGCCTTGCTGCAGTGTGTAAATCATCTCTGCCGTATTTTCATCCATTTTGAGTGCCTTTTTTTGGGCGCCTCTTTGCGCATTTTTCTTTGTGGTCGGAGGACACGTCGCCTGGCGTTTCGGACAGCCACGGCGACAGGTGCCCGCCCAAATGGAGCTGTTGTCTTGCTAAATTTTTAAACACTACAACACCACGAGGAGTGGGGGGATGCGTAGCCAGTGAAGTTTGACGGAAAGGATAAAAAGGAGCCAACGTCTTGCTGAGTGTTGTGCG
The DNA here is from genome assembly GCA_037075105.1 of Lissocephala sabroskyi. NCBI lineage: Eukaryota > Metazoa > Arthropoda > Insecta > Diptera > Drosophilidae > Lissocephala > Lissocephala sabroskyi. Next base: position 13,430 of record JBAMCP010000700.1, on the reverse strand, counting down.
CCGCCTGTGATTGCTCGCTGGGTGCTTTGTGTGTGTGCACGGTAATTGCTGTCATTACCCCCCACCCCCTCCCCCGGCACACACACTTTCTCTTCATCTCACGCACGTGGGCCCCCCGAAATTCGCATTACTTTTCTTTTATGTGTGGAATTTTGATGGCGTACGCAATTTGGCGGCGTCGGGACTTTCGACGGCTTCATAAATGCAGCCAAATTTATGCAGGTAGTATTTTTACCGTTATGCCAACTACCCGGGCACTTTCGTTGATTGACACGCCACCAGAACAAACCAAAGGAGATTTTCCCCAAAACAAGCGTACCTCAGGCAGCTCGAAATTCATTAGCAGTTGTCCCAAATCCTGCCTCACAAAAAGAGTATTGTCGTTCGTGGCTGCCGTGCTGGCCTGCATTTGAAATTGAAACTTTCGAGCGACCACCTCAGCCCGCCCCCCCGGAGCCTTATTATGCACCTTCTGCTGAGCTGCTCGCGGCTTTTATTTTCTTAACTTACTCTGCATATTAAGTAAACTTTCCTGATAAAGTTCGTAGGCACATGGGCGGTTGAGCCAAGCAACGGAAAGAATGCGCCAAGCCACAAAAAAACCCGCAAAGATGACGAACTACCGCCCACCCCCCAAAAAAAAACTCAGTCAAGTGGGCTTAACTTTTAAAGGTCGAAGGTGAAATGTTCTCGAGGAGTTTAAAAAAGAAACGATTGAAAAATGAAATAATGTTGGGGCAGATTTTATTAAGAAGTAAAGAAAGATATCGAAATTCAATCTTGGAAACTCTACTAAGGGTTTTTAGCATTGGTTTCTTGTTGGCCTAAAGATCAGATCGGATTAAATTCTGCGATTTAAATTAAGAGAACCAAATATTCCCAAGATTTCAGAAGAAACCTCTTTTGATCAACTCTTTGAGATTTCGGACCTCGGGCGCCCCAGTGCAGGGATCTTTGGGAATCTTAACGCAGTTGGTTTCAGAATTTGGACTTTGGACTCCCCAAGGCAAAGATCTTTTGGAATTTATTTAATGTTCCATTGCCTAATCAGGCATCTAAGCTTTCCCAGCCGAAGAGCGGATGAGAATCGATTTTCTGCGACTTCCCCTTAGCAGAGAACTTCGGGAAATGGAATAAGTGTAAGTTTCAGATATTTCTGTCCCGTTGCCTGACTGTCCTGCCCATTTGACCGGCTGCCCAAACTTAGCGGCGGATCACCAGGAATCCTCAGCCGTCGAGGAGGTCTTGGCCGGCGCCTGTTGGACTTTTGCTTTCGGTCGTGTTTCATTTTGCTTTTAAGTGCTTGAATATGTCTTGTTAAGTAAGCAGTTAGTTCCTTTTGCCGCTTGGCTGGTTGGTTGTGCGTTGTTTTTGGTTCCCGGCCGTTGTTAGGCCATAAAATGTTGCAAAGTATTTGGAAGCTGGGCGGGGCGGCAGGATCGAGGCAGATGGTTGCTTGCCAAGGCAAAAGTTACAATGCGCGTTCATTTTTTTTGCCTCGTCTTCTTGCTGGCCGAAAAGTTTTACTGCCTCTTATTTATTGCATGTTTTGTTTGTTTGTGTTTTACAGACTCCCACCCCCCAAACCAACCCTCTTCCCAACAAGTTGGGTGGATTTTTTCTCTTTTTTTGGCGGGGGCGAAATGCAGGTTTGGGGGCTTTCCAACTTTCAACAAACCCAAAAGTCAGGGGCCTTCGCGTGTGTGTGCCCCAAGGAGTTCACGGCGGGTGGGTGTATATTCTCGTTAGTAGTTAGCACTTTTTAAAGCTGCTTTGCTCGGGCCGTTGCCGTACAAAAAAGAGCCTGCGGCAATGCCATCATCAGACTTGAGCTTAAAAGGTTCTTGTTGTTCAACTAAAATGCAACGAGCGTTGGTGGAACGTAGAAAAAAAAAAAAAAGAAAAACGAAGCGGCAGCAAAGAAAAGCAGGAAAATTCGCATGTGCCAGGCAAAAATAAAGGACAACCTTCAAGGTGACAAAAAATGCATCCATTTTGAGGAATTTTAAGGGCCCTGCCGAGGTAGACCTTTTAATTGCCACCAGTGGTCATCCGAAGCATCCTTAAGGATACAGAAAAAAACAACAAAAGCGTAAGGAATAAACAGTGAGAGGGGTTGCAGTTTCACTTGCAAAGAGAATTGATTTTAAATATAAGTTGGATTGAAATATCTGCACTCAGGATCTGTGAGATATGTTTTGAGTCCTTCGCTTTCGTTTGCTGGGCCAGCTTAAGTGTCCATATTTTTTGCCGATTTAATCACCCGCAATTGAAGCCTCTTACCGCCCACGATTACGGCTCCCCCTGGCCAAGTCAATCGTTTACTTCGTTTTGTGCTCTTCGTTGGGACTTTTCTTCTTCGGGGGCTTTTGTGTTCTTCCGCGTCCATAATCCGGTAACGGTAAAAGGCCAGCGCCAAGGGCCAGACCAAGCCAAGCAGCTTTTGTACGGCTTGTGCAACTGTACATAAATAATATATAAATCCCTTTTTCCTCTTTTTAAATGCAACCCTGTGGGGGGAGTGGGTCGTCGCGTTACCTGGAGGAAGATGCCAACGTTGCAGTCGCTACAGTTCGATCAAAAATCAATTGAATTCAACAATTGCCTTCTTTCCATTTGGCCACTGACTTTTCATTTAACATATTTTCCCTCCCTCACATTCGGTTTTGTTCTCGCTGCTGTCGTCTCATTGTGGTCATCAGGGAGGGGGCGAAAGTTTAATTGCATAAATTAACCAAAGTATTGCGCATACATTCCAAGCGATCTCAACTCTTCCGGACCAACTGAACCCCCCGCAGGAACCACCCACCAAGAGCCGCTTACTGGACGCCCGGTCAGTCTCACTGTCATTGACAATACCGTCCGTCCATCTGTCCGGCTGTCGATGAGCGGCGAAAAGCGCAGCAACTCGGCGAGCGGACAGAGTGCAGCTTTCAGCATTCAGCGCGGTTCATTTGGTGCCATCGTCAGGGCCGTCGAGTGTCGCCTGGTGAACTCATTAAAATGCCATTTAATTAATCATCACAGCGCCAGCGGCGACTGTGCAACTGGAGAGCCTCTGCCTGTGCCTCCGCCTGGGCCTCGGCCAAATGCCATAATTCAATGGGCTTTTCTAGTTTCTCTTCGGATGCCCAGCTCAGCCGGGCGCGGCAGTGGCGCTGGCGCTGGCGGTGGCGGTTAGTGACCGATTGATTCACTTGGACCGACGACCATTCGACTGGCTCGTTAAGCAGGCAGACCGCCGGCCCCATGATGACGGTCTGGTCAGCTGGCAATGGCAGCTTCATTAGCATTATTGGCGCCTGCTCTGCTCTTGTGTGTTGGGCTGGGGGATCTAAATTTCCCCTCAATTGAGATGCATCTGTTGATTACCGTTATTTATGCCCGACTGGCTAGCCAGCTGGCCGGCCTCGTCTCGCGCTCGCTTGATAGATGGACCGCCACGAGCCATCAATCGAGTTTAGTGCGAGCCGAAAGCAGCGCAAGAAGAAGATCGATTTGGCACACCCGTTCGTCGTCCTGGACAGCCCATATCCCATATGGGCTGTTTGCCTCCCCACAAGAAAATTCGCATTGCGTTCAAACTCATCCATCAAAAAAAAAAAAAAAAAGACGACGGCTTGACGGTCCGTCAACCGCTCGGTCTGCTGGTCGGTGGGTCTGTCAATTTTCTGTTTTATGCACTCATCAATTTTGGCCCTGATTTGTCGTGTTTTATTGTTTGCTCTTCTCACCTAAAATTCCTCCCTTTTTGCGGACCGTGTCTATTGATTCAGGCCCGACTTGGTGGGCGGTACAGTTTCGCTGGTCTGCTGAGTTTGCATTTGGGAATTTTTATTTGCTGCGTTGGCAACTCTGCCGCAGTTTTTGATGCAGGCCCGGCGCGCTGATCCCTTGCATCCGCTGCCAGTCTAGCGGGACAATTGAGCGTCGCCCCGTGTGATGAATGAGGCTCTCGCGGGGCTTATTGATGACGGCAACGGGCAACCCAAGCGGTGCGAATTAATAGAAATTTATGAAAATTTATGAAAAATTTCTTCCCTTGATTTTAACCTAGACAAACATCTCCCCTCCCACAGATCTGTGGGGGGAAGAGTATTTCAGTTGACAAACAATACCCGCAATTGCAATAAAAAAACAATTCCATTTGTATGGCTCTTGTTAATTTTCAATTGGAAGAAAGGGTAAAGTGGGTGGGGAGGGGCGGCCGGGCTTTGGAATATTGGACTCGACTATTTCAGTGTTTGAAGCTGTGGATTTTGAAATCGACCCACACACACAAACGAATGCAAGAGCAAAGCTAAATTAACACCACCACACAAAGTAATTGACTTCAATTAAAAAAGAGAATTCTATGGAAATAGAGCCGAGAACGACAACCACAAAAAAACCTTCGAAAAGAAAAAAACACTCATCGCAAATAACGACAATCAAATTTCCCAGACCCACTCGGCTAGAGAAACAGATATGACGAGAAATAAAGGGAGAAAGGGAGAAGAAATAGAGAATTTTGAGGTCCTTCAGTGGGTACAGTTGAGTTTGGAGGAGATTACGCAAATGCAACTCTGCAACTTCAGAAGTTAATTTGCGGACAAGCAGGTATGAGAGTTGGGAGAGAAGCAGAGCGAGAGACAGAGGAAGAGATCATTCTTTGGTCAGTTAATTGGTACAGTTGTGTGCACTTGAAAGTAGATTTCATTAGCAATTCAACACTTCCACATCAAATCAAACCTATTATAGAATTTCTAAGAATTTTGAGCACACAAATGGACGATCCCTCCGTCCTTCTTTCTACAAAACTATAAAACTCTTCACACTTTCCCCGAGAATACTTCCAGGTACCGTCAAGATCTTCAGCAAACTGAAGAAACTTTTAAGGACAACAGCTAATCCCAAATCAATTTCAAACTTGCATACGACAAAACAGAGGCTAAAATTTTAAAGGGCCCCGAGTTAATTCATTTTTGTGAGCCTTTGAAGTCGGCAATCCGCAGAGGCGGTGAGAATTAATTCTGTTGGTATTTAATTTACCAAAGCGCTCATTCATAGCAAATGAATTAAATGTCGTTTGCCAATTTACAATTTATTTAAATATGCAAAACATTGAGCCTCCTCCCCGTTGGCGACTTGTGTCTAAAAAAAAAACAAAATGGATTTGAATATTCGATGGACTGACGGCGTCGGCGGCGGCAGCTTCAGTTAATTTCGTTTGTAATCATAATTAACAATTTTCATGCGGTTTATGTTTTCCTCTCATTTCAAATTCCCTCTATGGCGGTTGTTTTTTCCTCTCCCTTGTTGTTGTGTGTGTGTAACCTTTCCGCCCACACAAATTAGCCATCGTTCTGGTCTAATGTATTCCAATTATTACAATTCACACAAGCAAACAAACAAACACACAACACCCACAGCCACACACATTTTCTCTCTCTCTTGAGTTTTTATTTATTTGGGTGTTTGTTTATTTGCTTGACTGATGAAAATTTTCCCATGCATTTGAATTTCGCGTTATCCCAAATTCAAATAGCTGAAAATACCAAAAAGATCCCCCCCAAAAAAAAGGTTGGGATTTTGGCAGCTGGCGCCCTGAAACTTACCCACAAAGAAGGATCAACTCTACCTGTCGGAAAAATTAGATAATCTTTGGCAAACCGTGAATATTGCCAGCCAAGCTGATTAAATTAAAATGAGAGTAGCGGGGTCAACTGTACTTCGGAAAATGGCTCCCGTTATGAGTGCAAAACATTTACTGGGAATCCAAATAGCCAGTCGTTTTGAGCAGTCAAGAGAGAACAATTGAAACTGAAATTATAAAAAAGAAGCCGGGAAGCCGGGCAGGCGATGGGAAGACAGTTTGGAGCCAGCAAGTCCACTGAACTCAACTGTACTTGGATAATTAGCAAGAAAACTGTTCTTGCCATTGAAATTTGTCTTTAAAAAGGATTAGAAGGGCCCGAGGGCAGACTGTACTTTGCCTTAGGGGAACTCAAAGTCTAGTCAAGTCTTTCAGGTCTCACGAAAGACTCTCAGGAGTTGGGGACCCTTTTAAAGTTATAAGAAATTCACTATTCCCACCGTAAAATTTGTATTTAATTTTGCTATCGCCACTGACCAGAAAGGCAATTTCCTTTTCGCCTTGGAAAATGAATTGAATTTTGTTTTCATTTTTTTTTTGGATAGGCAACGCCAAGGACAACGGGCAAAGGGCAAAGGCCACACAGAGGCGGCTAAAGAGCCCAACACTTGAAAATGCCACTGACAATCAAAGGGAAATTTATAGCAGCAGCAACAACAACAACAGCAATTTATGTACTCTTCCCGATGCTCCTTCTGCTGCCGCCAGACAGACAGAAAAAGTGTACACAAAATATTTGCATGCTGTTTATATTTTTATATGTCGGGGGGTTCCAGTAGCCCAGCCCCCTGCCCCCTTGTGTTGTGTCTCTTGGTTGTCTCGACGGACAACGGCAGGGGGCGCGCCAGCCAACAGACATGTGTCAGTTTTGGTGGCAAGCCTGTGGGGCAGGAGAAGTTCAACTTGTAGGCGAGGGCGAAACGAAATATGTGAAATATTTTCATGTTTGAAAATTTAAACTTGAAATGCGGCAAAGCCGCGGCTCATAAATCAACCGGAGAAATGTTTGCGGCGGCGGCATGAGAAATGATGTCGCCATTCGTCCCTTGGCCTGGCCAATTTGGCAGCTCGTTGCCAGCTTAAATTTCAACTCAGCCATCTCGAGTTGCCCCGCCCCCGGGAACACCTGACAGTTCCTTTCCGCCGTATCGATTGCACTTACCGAACCCATTATGCCCGGCTTCGTTCCCCAGCAGAGTGCGGGCCCAAAAGAAAAAGTTAATTGAGAGCAGTTGAATGGCAAAAGGTGCTTCAAATAAGTTCTCCACCAGCGGGTTAAGAGGCCGGCAACTCCCCTGCCCGTCACCGTCTTCCAAGATATGTAAACGGATAATGGAAGTCTAGAATGAGAGGCGGGGAATTCTAGTCGAGAAGCGTTGAAGACGTTAGTGCGGATCGTTGCCGCCCCGCCGGAGACCGAACGTGCAACTTTGCATAGCACATGGCGCATGAAAAGTGAAGTGAGGAAACAAAGTGCAAGGCGCGACACGAACAAGTGGGCACGAAGCTGGCCCGGGGGAGGCGGGGGGTGGCCAGTCAGCTTCCCACCAAGAAGTTTGCGAAGCGGACTACCCTCGTTCTTGGCGGCGGTCTCAGTCGCAGTCACGCTTGCCTGATGATGGCGATGACGTTGGCGATACAACGGCGCAGGCTGGACGCAGGGACTGACATCCTTTCAGTGCATTATATTCATAATACACAGCCACACACCCGCACACCCGCACAGCCGTACACCTTCACGACCCTTCCTGTGCGTGGGTGTTTTTTTTTCTTGTGCGCAGCGCTTCTGTTTCGCTTGCCGGCTTCGCCTTCCTGTGTGTGTGCGTCTCATCAACGCCTGCATAATTCCTGTCAGCTGTGTGTGGGTGTGTGTGTGTGAGGCGCTATTAACACTTGTGCCATTATCAGGCATCGCTTGCCCGTTCGGCCACCTTGCGCGTCCTGCGCTCTGCCAATCGTCACTTGCAATTCCAAGGGGTAAACGGCGGGTTCAAGGGAGGGGAGCGGGAGCGAGGCAGGTCGCTTTGTGCTGGCTTAAATGTTGCAACGCTTCACATTCAGAGACTGCCAGGCAGGTAACACGACGACAGTATCAGGAGCGCCCGTTCGGAAACAGGAAGTTGGCACTTCCGTTTGTCATCCTCGCTTCAACCGACGCCGCTGCTGCCGCTGCCGCTGCCACTGCTGCTGGCGAGCGGTTTGCTATTGCGTACATTTTTCCATTCATTCACACCCAAAACCCCCCACCCGCCGCCACTGTCAACTGCTCCGCCGGCTTCCTCTGGCGTTGGCATGCGTATTGAAGTGTAAGCGAGTTGAAGTGCCACTGCATATGTAGAGCACGCCAGGGTAATGATCTATCAATCCCCCCACCACCCACACCCACACCCTGTTAAATAACAGGTGTGTCGGTGTGTTGGGTTGTGTCCGTCGCTGATTAGGGCTGAGTGCCTGGTTGTGGTCGACGGACGAGGGCAAAGGTGAGGCAGTGGAGTCGCCGCCCCGCATTACAATCCTCTTTATTTGCCACAAAATTCCCATGCATTTAACATGGGATTTGAGGTTTTTAAAGTAATTTGGGAAAATTTCACTGGACCAAAACAAATCACGGCAAATTTCACAGCCAACAATAGAAAAGAAAGTCAATGAAAGACCTGAAACTATCAGTTTGTTTAGGGTTAAGGAATCAGCAATTAAAAAGTGGAAACTCCAAAAGACTTTCCCAGATTACAATTAGAAGTTTAGATGTCAGAAAAATTAAAAGATCCCAGAAGTATAACAAAATAATTATTCCCAAGAAGAATTAGCTTGGCTTCGGGGAGATAAAAGATCCCAGAGAAGTAGACGGAGGTTTTGCTAATTTATGTTAAAGATATTAAGCAAAAACCGAAAGAAATCTTTTGTTAAGAAAGATTTGGGAAGATTAAGAGGACTTAAAGAATATTTAAACCTGCAAGAAAGTCAAGATTTAAGCGGAAAGATCAAGAAACAGTTTCGAATCTTAGTCGAAGACATTAAGCAAAAACTGAACGAACTCTTTTGTTAAGAAAGATTTGGGAGGGTTAAGAAAGTTTTTAGAATACTTAAACCTGAAAAAAGTCAAGATTTAAGCGGAAAGATCAAGAAACAGTTTCGAATCTTAGTCGAAGATATTAAACAAGAATCCAAGCGCGTTCAGGACACGAAAACCGAAGGGTACAAATAAATTTTGCCCTGTTCGTTTGAAGAAAGACTAACAAAGAGTTCAGACTTTTCCTTGAACTTGACGACGCAATTCTCAGGCCACCCAATAACCTTCAAAGATTGGTTTGCTCTATGGGAATAGCAGAACCAAAAGTCCAAAAGAGAGCAAAAGGAAAAGCTCAGCTCAAGGGAAGAAGGCTGAGCCAGGCAACGAATAGATAAAGAGAAAGGAAATAAGCCTTAAGTCTGGAATAGACGGCACTACGACAGAATAAATTCAAAGCGTTCAGTTGTTTTCCTTTAAAAAGAAGCGCAGCAGATATTCAGAACCATGGAAAAGAGCAGCTGCATTAAAATTTCGAAAACCACAACTCTCAATTTCTGGTTCCTTAAGCTCCACGTGGAAGCCTCTTTCCGGTTTTTTTGTGAGTTTTGTGTAAGCGAAATCTGCGCATCTCTATGGCCATGTAAATGCCCACCTTTTGGGCTATCTTCGAATTATAATCGCGACAACTCGCTCCCTACTCACCCGTCATCGCCATGTGACCGGGGGAAGGTAACTTTTATCCTGGCCACACATCTTGTAAAGGTGAATCCCGAGTCACCCTTTTTGTCGCTTTCGGTTTCGAACCATTTCGATTCATATCTACGCCTGCACTCGTATGTGGGTACTCACCTCACAGCCCTGCACATTGTATATACAAATGAGGGGCTGTCTGGCCCGGAAAGATTATTACGGTTATTTGCATTTTGTGGGGGGCGGGCGGGCGCAGAAGGCAACGTCGCAATGTCGCAACTGCCAGCAGTCAAAGGTGTGAAAGGAAAAACTGAATTATTTATAACCAACTTAATTTCATATGTAATCGAAATCTGAGCATCTCAAGAGGAAAGAAACAGCAGCGTCTTCGGCGCCTCCTGATCACAGGAAAGTTCACGCACAATTAAAATTGTATATGCGCGATGGACACGGACTGTTGGCCATCGAATATCCGTCTGCTCGACTGTCCGACTGCCGACTGTCCGTCTGCCTGTTTCTATGCTAATCAATCTAGCTTGCTGTCTTCCCAACTCTCCATTTGTCCATTTCTTCTGCGGCCTTTTATCTGTCTGATCGTGAATCCGTTTGCCTGTCTGTGCAGCTCAGCGTCTGCTTCTTTTCTCCGGTTTGTCTGGCTCCCCACCTGCAGTTGGGCAGCCTCAATAGACATATTGTAACTCATTTTGTAGATACTTTATACGTGCGAATTATAGGAGAAACCGATCAACCAACCACACAAACCTGCCACGTCTGACAAGAGCTGGTGGCTTCAGCACTCCATCTCTTGGCTGTGGGAAGGCTTAAGGATGGCAGAAGGCTGCGGACTGGTTGGGTACACTTATGCAAAGTGGCTAGAGAGGAAAATTCATCGATGTCGTGCATGCGGCACGTTGGCCAATGAAGTGGAAAATGTGATTTTTTTATATACGACAACGGCCACGATGGCACGAACAGCGGACAGTCGGACAGACGACCCACCATAAGTAATAATGCTCTCGCTCTCTCTTTATATGCAGAGGATCCCACAGAAAAAAATCCAATAAAAGTGGCGGCAGGACAACAACACCAACATGGCCAAAATAGACGAGGAGGGCGGCCCCCTGCCGTCGACGATGGCGATGCCCGTAAAGATAATTTTAATGATGCCGATAAACTTCAAATTCATTGCCTGCGACTGACTCCTTGGGAGGCCCGAAGAGCCCGGACTTGTGCAGCATCAGCTCCTGGCCCTGCAGTAACTCGTCCTTGGTCTGCGCGTGTGTGTGGGTGGGCGCCATTTATGGCCAACTCTTTTGGGGGGCAATGGCATTTAAACTGTGTAATTTCTGGATTATTTGGCCGTTGACAGCCTTCTGGCCGCAAATTGAAATGGGCAAACTTTTCGGCTGACTCTGGAGGGTTAAGTCCTGCCAACGATTACGATTTGCGGTTGTGCGTATTCAACTTTTACTTTTTTGCTCTGGACTGTACTTTGGTTAAGTGCGGATTACTTGCCGAAAAGTACAGTTGGGCATTAGGTGAGAAAAGGACTTTTTGATAAGCTTTGGAGATTGGCCAACAAATGAGGCAACTGTACTTTTCCCAGCGAATCGAGCTCATTGACAATGAAGAAACTGAAAGTAAACGGACAGTTGAGTTTCAAAGGAGAAGAAGCTCTCGAAGTTGATTGCGCAAGTTTATGGCAAATGAAAATGCTGAAAACCGATTTGCCATGGCCTGCAGTTATAATTTTTCCACTTCTTTATGCTCGAACTGCTGCCGAGTGTTTGGCCAGAGAGCAGTTGATGGGATCTAAAGTATAAAACTCCAAACCGCATTTCAAGCCCAATAAACAACAAACTTGACTCGGATTTAAAAACAAAACCAAAGTCCACACAGACGACAGACGACAGACCAGCCAAATGCAACGACAGCAGGAGGAGCCTGCGCAAGGAACAAATGCGACTCTGGCGTTGGCAATTCCGTTGTGTATGTGGGGGGGTTGGTGGGGGGACGGGACGTCATCCATTTAACCTGACGTATTGTTTTTAATTCATTTGCCCTTTTGTCGTAAAATGAATTTTATGTTGATTTCATTTTGCCGCGCCAACCGACTTTCTACCTTTCTGCCCACAAATCTCCGCATCTCCCCAGCTCTGCTCTTATATTTTATGATGATGGCAATTTATTTTTTCTCCCCGTCAGAGTTTTTCCACTCTCTCGGCTTTTAGCACAACGATTCATTTCATTTTGATTTTATTATTGGTAAATTCGATTTACTTTTATATACGAGAGGCATAGGCACCTTCCTTCCTGCCTTTCTTTCACGTCTTTTTTTTAGTTTTTCGTTTTTCTGAGGCCGTTGTTGCTGCTGCGGTTAACGCCGAATGTTTCACATTTTTCGTGCGACTAAAAGGTTTGGCCGCGTCAACGACTTTCGACCGGAGGCGATGCCGGGGCGGTTCCGCTGGGGCGGCATGTGGATGCCACATAAATGGAGGATTTCTGTTTTTATTCTTTCAGTAAATACGAGAGTGAGAGAGAGAGAGAGGAATCCACCAACATATGGCAACTATGGTCGTCTGTTTGTGTGGAATTGGAATGCAATTTCGCTTCGGTGCCTTTGTCATTTGTCGGCGGCGGCAGCGAGGCTGCTCTCGGATTTGGTAACATGAGTTCCTCACGCTCTTTCGACCCGGGTGCCAGTGCCATTAAAGTAAAATCGCAATTCCAGATCAAGTTGTTGGTATGCCGGAAAGTTTCGCATTCTGGAAATTGCGAGGTGTTGAAAAATGCACAGCACCCGGCCGGTCCCTGAGTCCCTGGCCAGCCCAACGATCCGACTTTGAAAATCTCTCGACTGTTGCAGTGAATAAATTTTTAATAAGTGCAGAAATGCACTCGCCCAGCCGACGCCCCCTGCCAGGATCCCAGGATGGGGCACCCCCAGCGCGCTGGCCGCGCCAGCTGCTGGCAGGGCCATTAAATGGCTTTGTGTCAAGTGCATTGGGGAGAAAAAATGTCTATTTACGTGGCAATTGCCACATTTTGCCCACACGCTGCCGATGCCCATGATTGTGGATCTTTAGGATTTGTGATGAAATCGCCAGGACGCAACGCCCAACCGGCCAGTCGGCCACCCGACCGCCAGCGAAATGAAAATATTGACTGTGTTTTGGACTCCCGCATTCGGTTTTCGACAAACATTTCAATTTGGTTTTTTTTTTTTTGCGCCAACATCTGGACAGGGCATCATCCGGCCGAACCCCTGGCAGCCGGAGGAAGGCCTCTGTCAAAAACTGATATGCGTTTGGCATTCATTTTGCCAGCCGTTGACGTTGAAATGAAAGCGCAAATTGCCAACCACTCGACTCCACTTGCTGTACTTCCAAATGGAAGTCATTTTTGCACTCAAGTCCAGTCAATCGTTGGCGCCGTTTTATTACCCCAGCCTCACTCCAATTCACCCCATTGAATTGCCCACAGTCCACATGTTTCGTATTCAAATTGCATCGTTTGGCTGTCCCAGCCAAGAGAGAGAAATATTTTCAGTGCCAAACGATCTCACCAACTCTTTGATCACGAACGGGGAATCAATGTTGTGAATTATTTACATACCTGAAAGAAGAAAGAAAATAAAGAAATTAGAGAGAGAGAGACGAAAGGGAAGTTGAAAACATTCAGGAAATATGGTATATAAAATCGAGAGAGGAGAAGAGAATTATAAATTATGAAGTGTGAGAAGAATCTCAAAACATTTCTGAAATCTGAAACGATCGGTTAAGATCCTTTAGAACTTAAAGAAAGTATGACGATCTTAAGAACTTTAAGGAACTTAGAGATCTTTCAGAACCGCATTTACAGATTAATGAATAGGAAAGTAAAATTAAATAAAGAAACCAACAAAAATCTCTCTCATTTTTACAAAAGACGCCTTCAGCTTTTTAAAGTTTATTAACCCAAACAAAGATTATATTTCGTACAAGTTTGAGTTCTTAAAATATCGTAGATTGAAAGCCGTCAACCTTGAAAAATGAGAGCAATAAAGAAAAGTGGAAAATAAAGGGAACAAAAAACTAAGCGGGTTGAAGGAAC
>JBAMCP010000699.1:0-39157 GCA_037075105.1 Lissocephala sabroskyi | reverse complement strand
CGAGCTTACGCCCTATAATGTCGGGAGTTCCGCAAGGCAGCGTCCTGGGCCCGCTGCTTTACTCAATCTACACGGCCATAAATCAAAATACGGTAAGGGATTTTTAAATTTAAAAACGAACCGCCAATCCTATTTATATTTGAATTTGAATACTTTGGCGCCAAGCGCGCTCTTGCAATGTTGCCAGACTGTGACAAAGGTCAAGGCCCGGCAAAATCGATAACAGAATTTAAATTTCAGTACATTCGATTACTTTTAGCACCAAACCAAGTGGGCAAGGCCAGCCCTTTAATAATTCGATAAGTTAGAGATTTTCCACATTTTTCCTTTAATCTCCGGTGAAGTGAATAACCAACTATAAACCCACATACCGGTCTAGATATTTTTCAAAAAGAAAAACGAACCATAAATCCAAACAAGTGCTGGTATTTCTTTTGGGCCGAGTTGTCAGCACCGAAAAACTTTGTTCTGCCGTTGTTGTTGCTGCTTTGTTTTGGTCAGCGGGCGAACGCGAGCTACGAACAAATAAATTTATTTTTATTTCGACATGGACACTGCCGAGGGCCCCAAATCAGATAAGAATAATATAAGCCTCAGCCCCTTCGTCTACTGGTCGCAGACAGAACAAACCCTCCAACTTAAAATCGACCTGCGAGATGCCAAAGTAAGTAAGAAAAATCAATAATTCTGCGGCCGGCAACTTCGAAAAGAAAACTTGAATGTTTTCTTTCTTTGCTAGCAAACGACCAGAAATTGTTGCGTAAATGTGAACTTTGAAAAGACACTTCACGGGAAGTTAAGCGCTTTGGGAAAACCTTTGACCCGTTGCTTTTATTTTCATAGGGAGCAATTGCCGACTTCTCGCCGACATCGCTGGCCTTCAGCGCCCGCGGATACGGGGCCCGGGGGATGAATGCGTACAAATTCGACCTGCGGTTCTTCTCGCTGATTGACGACGAGAACGCGAGCTTCACAGTGAACGACAACAAAATCGAGGTTTCCATTAACAAAATGGAAGCGGCCTGGTGGCCCCGCCTGGTGGCCACTCCCCAGAAGCCGCACTGGCTCAAAATCGACTTCGACCGCTGGCGGACCGAATTCGACGCCGAGCTGGAGGAACAGAAACCGCGCGACGTGAGAAAAGACTACAAGCAGGAGTACAAGGACCTGCAGAAATTTGAACTCGGCTACATTGAAGGTAAATTAAGCAGTCACCCTTTAAAACGTGACTGAGATTTACATTTTCCTTTTCCCCGTACAGAGAAAACGAAAAAGGTGTACTTGGTGATTTACAACCTGGCCATGTTCGTGGGCTATCTGTACATCCTGCTGGTGATGGCTGTGCTTTACTACCGCGACGGGGCCGCCAGCATTCCCAAGACCTACACCAACGTGGGCAACGCTTTCAAGTTCTGCCAACTGCTGCAGTATCTGGAGGTGCTGCATCCCATGTTCGGGTACACCAAGGGCAGTGCTCTGGTGCCCTTCTTCCAGGTGTCCGGGCGCAACTTTGTGCTCTTTCTAATGATTGAAATGGAGCCGCGCATGCACCCCAAGCCTGTGGTTTGCTATGTCTTTGTAATCTGGGCTCTGGTCGAGCTGGTCAGGTGAGAACCTTACGAAATTTCTTTGTCTCACTTAATTTATGTGGCCAAAATCCCCTCAGATATCCCTACTACATCAGCCAGCTGCTGAAGCGTGAGAATGGCCTGCTGACCTGGCTGAGGTACACAATTTGGATACCACTCTACCCCATGGGAATCGTGTGCGAGGGCATCATCATTCTGAGGAACATCCCGTACCTCGAGGAGACCAAGCGGCTGAGCATCGATATGCCCAACAAGTGGAACATCACCTTCGATATGGTTCTGTTTCTGAAGATCTACCTGCTGCTGCTGACCCTGCCCGGCAGCTACATGGTCATGTCGCACATGTCCAAGCTGCGGGCCAAGAAGCTGGGCCGCGGCCGAGCCAAACGGCAGCACGTCGACTAAACGAGCATTTACACATTTTCTGCATGTTACCCTGGCCATTTCAGTGCTGTCATTAGTTCGGTTTTAATTTGGTTTTTTAGTTTTTAAGTGCAGATAGACGACGGTGCGTTCCTGATTGAAGAATAAATTTAAATCATTCACATACCAAAAGACTGCGAGCACTCAAAGTCAACATCCTGCTGCTATGAAGTTTGTCCTCACAACTAAACTCGGCCAAGTTAATCTGAGGCCGGATTGTCAACGGCCGCGTGTGCATTTCTTATGCAGGACGGTAATCAATTATGCATTGGCAATTTTGGCTTTAATTGTGCCGAGTTGAGTTCCCCCAACGGCCAATGGAGGCCCAGTTCCGTAATCAATTAGGCTTCGACGTTGGGGTCATCCGACACACAATCAAAATTAATGACGCCAACGCCAACCACCCACGCACAGCGGCCCAAAGGCTGCCCTCATCCTCCGTGGTACACACGCGGAATGAATAATTCAATGCAATTGGCGAGTGCAGTTTTTTGGGGCCGACTGAAACCAGAATCCGGCACTCACGGACCCGAGGTTAACGCACAACTAATCACCGGCCCTGGCAGCGGGCAGCTAATAAGCCCGGCACAGGCCAGTTCCTGCCGCTGCCGCTTGCCACCAAATGGATTTTTGATTAATGTCGACACCCCCAGCAGCGGCGTCAGGGCAATTGATTTGTGCTGGCGCAAAATCTGCCAGGGCAGCTCAAATTTCTTCGTCTCTCGTCCTTTTTGAAAGCTGACAAATGCGCGAATTTATTGCAGATGAAAATGGATGACGGGGCGAATGGCGAGCTGGCCAAGAGCTGCAGTTATGTCGGCCGTCCGATGCACTTGGCTCTCTCATTTTGTTTCGCTTTTCTATCCCCATGATTTATCCACTGCTCACGCCCCTGGCTGCCGGCTGTGGTTGCGGCTATCCCGCCAGCCTGGCTGTGGGTGGAGTGGCTGAGTTGGCGTGAATGTCACATAATCAAGGATCAAATTTAGCCGCACACAAAGTGAAATACAAGGACGAGCACGTCAGCCAATACATTGAAGTGGTCGCGATAGACTGACGACCCAATTCCCCATAAATTGGAATGATCCCCAAACCCAAACAGTCTGCTGGCCAAGCGACCCATATCCGAATGATTAATAGCCTCGATTAGCCGACAGATCAATATGTGAATTAATCGATACAAATTCGAAAAAGGAGATTTCGTTAACAAAGGACAGGAATTAAGGCCAGCAACTGATCGGCCGGGAGAAATGCTGGGAATATTTTAGCCCAAATTTAAAGGTGGATTACAAATTTCCACCAAAATGGTGGCTATGAATTCACAGCCAACGGTTGAAAGTTGGCCGAGTTGGCCGCCTCGGCTAATTGTTGCCAAAAACTCACAGAATTTGTGGCTGGAATTTTAATTAAATTCATTGGCCGCTTGCCGGTTGCTAGTCTCATGCGGGTAGCGAATAATTTAAGCAAGAAATTAGGTAATTTTCGACTTGAGGAATTTTTTTTGTTTTACAAAATTAAAAAGGCAAATAAAGAACTCTGCGTTCGATCTGATTTGAGTAAACGCGGCAACTGTTCTTATTGTGGTCGTTATTCCAAATCATTTGAGTTTAATTCAATTCCCCAAAAACACTATCCTTTCAGGTCCGTGATAATCGATGATAGATAAGAAATCAGGTGCAAGTCAGATCCCTTGAAATCGGTGATATTTTAAAGAAACAGTTGAAAAGTGAGGTTCTTGGGAATCGCTGATTCTTTAAAGAAAATAACAGCCCACAGTGGAGTTTATATTGCAAATATAATATTTTAAATTAATTTCCCAAGTCCGAAGTAATCTAAATTTTTCTAGAATTAAGCGTAAAATCGCTGATATCTTAAAGAAGCGGCTGCAATTCTTGGAAATCGGCGATAATTTGAAGAACAGCAGCTCACAGTGGAGTTTATATTCCAAAGATAATAATATTTTAAAAGAATTTCCTGAGTCTAAAGGAACCTAAATTTCTCTTGAGCGTAGCTGCATTGTCTTTTCCACTTCACAAATAAAAAAGTTGGATAGATCAAAACTAAGCTCTGCCCCGTTGGACTCCGCAAAGCCCTTGGAAATGTCCCAGAGTCTGGATGAAATCCGTCCACCCAATCGATAAGTTGGCAACTCAGCCGGCAATAAAACGCAATAAAACCGAATGTAATAAAATGCTGGCTGGCATCTACAACAATACACAAGCCATTCATGCCCATGAGCTTTGGCAAATAAAATATAATGATTTGTGTCCTCCCAAATCCCCGCCATGTGTGTGGGCGAAGGCTGCTGCGCTTTTGCATGGCACAGACTGCATTTGAGTCTCCCACAGAACAGCAGCAAGTGGCTGCCTAGTCACGTGCCAGGCTAGACACAGTTGCTTGTTTGCTTTACTTCCGGGGTCCAGGGCAGAAGTTATGATAAATGAAGAGAAACTGCTGCTAACAGCTGTTTGTGATAACCGCTCACCGTTTGCTGTTTGCTTGGTTGATGCTTTTTTTTTTGGTCTGTTGTCTGGGCTTCTGTTCGGTTCTTTTTTGCCCGTCTGGGTATCAAGTTTATGAAAAATGAGGCAAAATGATTATGGAGTAAAGATGGCGCGGCAGCTGGAAAAGTGTTTGCTCAGCCATCAAACGCTATTAGTTACAGAACGAAAGCGATGATGACGACAGAAACTACGAAAAGCGAGATTAGGACTGCTGACGCTTCTTACAGGGATTAAAGAGAAATGCCGGAATAATGTGTTTGAATTAAACAATCGTAAAATTAATTGCATCTCTATGGGGAATTTCTCGCTATTTGGCCTTGAGAGGCCCATTGTCGATTTCGGCCATTTAGGGTTAACGGCATCGCCTGCAATTTGCTTTATGGCCCTTCGGAAAACGCCCACAAAACGGCCTGGCAAAGACCGCAGCAATGAATCTTCGAAACGCTGTCAAACAATTGGCTGCCCGCAAACAAAAAATATATAATAAAATGGCGAAAGCGAAAGGGGTTCGTCGGTGCAGAGAGCCGGGCCAATTTCTTTTATTGGGCCAGGCCAACGCGACGGACATTGAAGGCCAGCGCCGCCATTCGCCAAAGTGGATAATTGGAGTTTCACATTGGCCGCCCCGCACATTCTAAGCATATGACTAAGTAAATATTTAAGAACTTAAGTAGCCAAGTTTAATGAAAAGAAATTGCTCTCTGTCCTAGAAAAAGGACAATTAAATCGATACGATTTAAAGCTCTGGATTTGTTGGCCCACAAATAAGCGAACCCGAAAGCAAACACGCGTCGCAAACATCCAAACCAACCGAATTTCCCGGCTGATTGGCAAATGTCAGGGGCTGGATTTGAGTAATCAACAGCAACAGTTCACCAACAACTACAACAAGAACTAAACTAAATATTAATTCAGATAGCACACACATTTTGCGAGGGATCCGCACCCTCCAACCAGGGACGAACGGTCTTTTGAGTGATTGTGCGTGCGACCCCAAATGAAATTTTGTATGAGTTATGATGGAATTTCCTTTGAAAACCCAACCCATGGCGGGGGTTCACATTCTTAGCTGAAATTTATGACCAACGAATCTGTCGCAGGACAACTTTTAATTAAAAAGAAGAACAGCACATTCCAAAGGACGCTGAAAGGCTGCTTACATTTTCCAAAACACCCCAATCGTTTTTAAAGAATTCGCCCAACTAAACTTCGAGACGGGTCGGCAAATTCTTTCCAAGTGGCGAATTGTGCGAAAATTTATTGTAACTACTTGAAATGATGGCCTTTCAGAATGAGCAAATATTTATATTTTTACAAATTAGGAATGATCGGAGGCTTAGAAAATGTTGAGACTTTCAGGCTTTCATAAATTGAGACCCATTGTCTATAAGAATTTTAAAGGGATCCAATGCCTCCAGACTTTAATAGATTGAGACCCATTGTCTATAAGAATTTTAAGAGGCTCCCATTCAAATTATAGTTTTAAAAATTTATCTAAATCAATAAATGGGAATAGCAACCAACAGAGTCGTTAATTGGCAGGTTCCTCTTGTGTTCTAAAGTAAGAAATAATATAGCTCACAATCGGAAATACCTGACAATCCATCGGCTGAGCATTCAAACAAAAGAACAATCACATTGAGATTTTTATAGATTGGAATTCAGATATTCTCATCTGCTGCTTTCAAGAAAGAACATCAATCGTGGAATCGAGTTTTGATTATCCCCAATGCCCTACCCAAGAAGCTTAGTCATCTATTCGAGAAGCTACTATAAAAACAGATCAAGATCTAAACCATGAAATCGTCAAGGATCTTCTCTTTAAATCGTTCCCTGTCAATGAATCTTAGGAACACAAATTAATAGAACTTTATTGGACATGAGATTTTCCTTTATTTCTTTTCTCAATTATTTTAACTTCGCCGGCAAACCCCGCCCGACAAAATAAATCCCTGAGGGCACACAGCCACTTCGTTCTCAAGTATTTCGGATCGATGCCGACATTCGTTATTCACCATTATATTTGGGGGCGAGCAAGATTTGACATTGCAGATGTTGCAGACCAGCAAAATGAGCAACAAACTGAAATTTATTCCTTGAAAAATCGAACGCATGGTTTGGCAATCAAATCTGAACTCAGTGGGAGACAAGTTTGCTTTTGAAACAATAAAATGAATGGAACTGATGGAATTTGTATCCCCAATTCGATTTAGTATAAAATCGGAAAACTGTGGTAAATCGGTCAACTGAGATTTACCCTGAAATGTTGCTAATCAAATATTGAAAGTAACGCTCTTTTATTTGAATAAACGTTGTAAACTTTTAGGCCTTTCGTTTCTTGCACAATCCTTCGGGCGTCTTGTATTCAGAATCCAAGCAGGCATCGCCCTTCTTGATCCGTTCGAGGCTCTGGCAGATTCCTCCCTTCATGACGAATCCGGGCTTGCAGAACTCAACTTCGGTCTCCTTGATGCGGGCGGCCACGCGGCAAACTCCTTTCAATAGGACCTCATTCTTTTTGCAGTTCTTTAGTTTCTTCTGAGCTTCTCTGGGCTGCGCCAAGGACCCCAGCACGTGCACGAGTAGCAAAATCAAAACCAAATACTTGCACTGCATCTCGATATCTGCGGCCAGTGAATGGCCAAATTCTAGTAGAAGTTAAACAGCCGGCAAGACCATAAAAATCTCCATTGGTCGCAGATTAAAGCCGTATAAATTCCAATCATTTATCTTTGCATCCAATTAGGACTTTTTGGGGGCACAAATCGGGTTGGTCTACTTTCGGCTACTTCATTTATTTAGATGTAAGATCCTTTTAAATTTAAAATTCGTTAACCTCGACGAAAAGCTGGCGGTGGTTCTGCCGGTTGCTGGTATGGGACAATCTCATGACCTTGGGCCTGTTGCTGGTATGGGACCATCTCATGACCTTGGGCGTTTTGTGGGTTAATTAGTTTGGCAACATTAACGCAATGGTCGCCCACTTTTGCCTCGCCCTGCCGGCACCTGTCTCCGTACTGAAGGCGCCTGAGATCCTGGCAGACTCCACCCTTGAGGATAAAGCCCTCCTTGCAGGGATTCACTTGGGTCTCCAGTAGATCGGAGGCTTTCTTACAGACGCCTCTGAATACTAAATAGCCGGATTTGCAGATTTGCGAATTGGCCTCCTGGGGCACCCACAGGGCCACGGCCAAGAACAACCAAACTATCTGCATTCCAAGGTCTTTCACTCTACAATAAGCAGCAGCCGAGAAACTCAAGAAATTTTCATTTTCTGGCCATGGCTGTCCATATTTCGCGGTCATTTATACGGTGAAAATTGAATTAAACTAAAAAGAAACCCGACTGAAAAGCTACCAACGTTGCAAATCAGTTTCAAAAGGTTTGAGATCACTTTACGCTACTGAGCCTCCCCATTTCCCCAGTTAAACCAAAGGACCGGCATGCTTCTTTTGTCCTTTGAGCACCCGCCTATTGTGGGGCATAGCATAGTAAAGTTTGCTCCAGAACAGCGGATCCCCCCACTTGAGGTAGGTGTTCAATTTGAGATAGGCCTTCAGTTCGCTGTCGATGCTGTCGATGTGGTCGAGCTCTTTGAACAGAATAATTATGATGCGCTTGCATTTGTCCTGCAGGGTGGCCTGGTAGGCTATGCGGAACTCCATGCGGGTCCACACCGAGTCGATGAAGTGCTGGGAAAGCACAATGATCACTCGCTTAGAGTCGTCGACGGTGCGTACGATCTGCTCGGGTATGCAGTCCCCCACCAGCCAGTCGCGGCTATGCAGACAGACACGAAAAGGATGGGGACCGCTCTCGAGCTTCGGCAAGAGCTGGGCAATTAGATCCTCGTCCTTGTGGGAGTACGAAATGAAGGCATCGTAGGTCTTGTCCTTGTCCAGTTCCTCCTCGGACACCCACCACAGGCAGTAGTTGTGGTTGTACAGCCAGATTTTCAGCTCGTTTTGGTACAAAACATAGACAACGCTGAGCAGGCAGGTGACCACAATAATCCCGCCGACGATGGCGCTGATGAGCCACACATAAGAAGGGCAAATATCCCGGATGTCCAGCTGCTGGAAGGACTTCTGATGCTGGGTGTAGCCGCTGGAGCATTGCACATCGCCGATATCCTTGACGCGGTGCGGATAGGCGCGGACAAAGTTCAGCAAAGGGAGCGCCTGGCATCCGCAGTGAATGGGATTTCCGGACAAAGCCACCGTCAGCGAGGAGTTCGCTTTTTCCAGATGGGAAATGAAGGCCTCGCTGAACACACTGATCCGATTGCGGCGCACGTCGAGGAGGCTGAGATTTTCCGGCAATTGACTGGGATCGTCCAAGTTGGTCAGCAAGTTGTCGGCCAAAAACAATTTGGTTATATTCGCGAAGCCCGCCACCGACGCGGGCGACGGCAAACTGCGTAGACTGCTGTTTCCGGCCTTAAGCACGGTTTGCACCAAACTCGTGGACGGCAAATCAGGTAAGACCTCCTCACGGCCGCCCGTGCAGTCGACAATCAGCTCCCGAAACTGCCGCTTCACCCAGCAAATGCAGTGGCGGGCGCACTGCCAGGCCTCCGCCTTGTACTGGCAGAAGTCGTCATTAGTGCAGAGCAAGGCCTCGTAGCGGGTGGCCAGCTTAGTGCCGTAGAATTGAGTGCCTTGCATATCGATAAAGTTGAGGCTGGCGACCTCGCTGAAGGTGGAGGACTTGAGGGCCGTGAGGGGATTAAAATTTAGATTGAGGGTCTCCAAAGAGGCCAGCCGGGCAAAGAGTTCACTGAAGATAGAAAGCGGGTTGACCAAGCGACTCAGTCGTTTCCAAAAAGTCCCACTCACCTGGCCAGGTAAGTCAGCTTGTTGCCGGACAAGTCCAGGGTCTGCAGGCGGGCCAAGGAATCGAAAATCCGAATAGGCAAGTTGGTAATCGCGTTCTCTCTGAGATTTAGAAACGTAAGATTCGACTGATCCCGAAAAAGATCCTGGGGCAGTGAGCTGAGCATATCATTGCCATTGATTTCTATGGTGCGGAG
Organism: Lissocephala sabroskyi; assembly: GCA_037075105.1. Lineage (NCBI taxonomy): Eukaryota > Metazoa > Arthropoda > Insecta > Diptera > Drosophilidae > Lissocephala > Lissocephala sabroskyi. The sequence goes on along the minus strand of JBAMCP010000699.1, from coordinate 29,609 downwards.
TCGATAGCTCCCATTGAACATATCGGCATCCAATCTGGCCGTGGCCTTCCACAAGTGCACCTGCTTGAGGTGCTCCAGGGCCGCGAAAAGGTTCGGCTGCAGCTGTTCGCCCTTGCGCCGGGTCAGGCGAAGGCTGAGGTTGCGCAGCTGCTGCAGATCCTTCAGCATGGCTGGGTGGAAGTGAACAGCATAAGGATTCTCGATGGTCAGGGTCCGCAGCGATTGTCTGACTGTGGCCAGCAGCTTATCCGGCAGCCGCTCCAGCGAGAGTTTCAAGTGTAAAGTGGTTAGATTCGTGAAGTTATGAAAAATCGTCTCCTGAAGGAATCCAATGCCACTGACGAAAGTAAAAGTCTTCAGAGAGCCCGGAACTTCACTAAACAGCCAGGTGCTACTGGAATTGCCGGCGTACTGAGACGGCCGAGCTGTCGAGTTATCGGCCGTATATTTCCAGCTATTGTTATCATCACGCCGATCACGAAACTCTATGGCCTCCACCGAGCCAATGCCCAGAGTGCCCAGCAAGTCGCCCAAGAACTCAGCCGGCCAAAACGCATACGCATCGAATTCAATCTTCGACACTTCGGTGAGGTTAAAGCGCGGCAGGTGCCTCACATCAAAGGGCGCATAATAGCTCATCGATATCGAGGTAACCGTGTCCGAAACCAGCAACATCATGGCGTATTCCCCGGGACATATGACAGCCACCATATTGGCTTCGGGCTCACAGCTGCAGGGCTTCGAAACCGACCGACAATACGTGTTAAGGGGAACGACCTGGGTCGATTCCATGGCAAATACATCGAGAATTAGGCAAAACCATAGAATTAGAGTTGGTTTTGCTGGGAACACTAACGATTTTAGACGAGTGGCTCTCATGGCGCTTCAAAAGTGACTAACGCTTATCAACCGCCACGCTCCGCTGCGAGGCGAAGACGTTGGCCAATTTTTTCGATACTCTGAAAATTGTTGGTGTTATCGAGTCGTGTCGAGAGGTTCTGGTATCAGACACTCTGAGACATTAAGCCCCAAAAGATATGAGGAGCGCCAACAGCGGCTGTCGAATTTACGGCCCCAGTCAGAACTTTGCCCTTATCTCTCGTAATGAGAGGATCTCACGAATATACAAATAACAAATTATAGCGGCGCTTCTATCTTGTGAAATGACAAATGCCTCCCACCCAAAATCGCATTCCTCACTTGACTATTTTTATACCCTCACAGAGGATAAGCATTGCCTCCAAATTAGAACTTAAGATTACTTTTATTTAATTTTATTTATATAGAAAAATATATTTGTCGACTGCGTAGTTAAGGTTTTTGGTTAGAGCATTTTGTGGTCTGTTTATTTTGAAGAAAGTTTTCTTATCAGGAAAACGGAAGCTTTGTGGGGCTAAAAATAAAGTCATGAGTGAACCTATCACCAAAACAATTAGAAAATTCATTTTTTATCTGCGCTTCGATTGACTCTTCGACTCTTCGCTATCGTAATGAAACTCAAGCCGATAAAGTTTTAATTAAAATTTACGACGACACCCATTCAAAGTCATTCATACTTGGAACTTTTTAATGCATATTTGTCGCTGCGGATTTGTGAATGGGTTCCCACAAAAAGTTCTGCAGTCTGACGATTTATCTTCGAAATAAATCAGGCAAGTTTATAAGGATTCAATGAGGAAATTGTCTGTTTGTTCGATGGAAGAACAATTTTAGATCAAAGATTTTTATCTTGATGCGCTACAATTAAATTCTGGTTAATATCTGAATATAACCAAATAATTATGGGACTTGAATTATACCCAAGGAACCCTAGATTTCCCCACATTTAAGTAATCTTATAGACTGTCTTTTTTGACACGAAATCGATCAGTTGGCCTCATTTTCCTTTAGTTATGTATCGTTAGCCCCATGAGATATGTCAAGAACTGGTTGAGTAGAAAATACTTAAGCTCGTTGAATGATGATTGGGCCCCCAAAATAAAGATTAGCCAGTCAGACATGGGAGTGGCGGCGGCCAGCAATCAAGGACTCCCAGACCAGCCCCCGTCAATCAACCGCATAATGGCAAATAATATCAAGTCAATCACATGGGAAGCACGCACCCATGGCAGGGTACACTTATTTTTTGGACTGACTGGCTGATGTGGCCATGAACCCGCCAAGGTCGCGGGTGCTGCTGGGTGCTGGCAAGGCAGCCGCAAAAGTTTGGGGCCATAACGAGGACGCGAAAGTTTTTCCTAATTTATTTTCCGTTGACGTCTGAAACTCAATTAACAGTTTCTGGGCAAGAGTACATGTCGTTGGGCATTCTGTCGGTTGTGGGCTGCACTTTGCACAGGAAAGTTTGAGCAATTCGCGCTTAAATGGCGATACAAAATGAGGGAAATCGACAAAGGCCGCAACTGGAAATTAATTGACCAAAACCGAGCCACCGTTCAATTGAAATCAGTAGAACCCGGCGGCCCCCCAATCGAAACTTTGTGGGCCAAAAAGTGGCTTATAATCGCATCAATCACCCACAACCGATGTAACCGCATCAGCATCCATTTAGCCAATTTTTGCCAGAGCTCAACAACTGCAGCTTGTCAAAGCTACGTGATCGGGCCACCGAAAACTGTCAACGGACTCGATTGTTATGGCAGTTTGGGTGGCTCGGGTTGGAAAAGTGCATTTTGCCAACGCTGCAAGATAATTCAATTCATAAGGATTTAAGCGATTGGCTAAATAAACAGGCCAGCAACAACAACGGACAGAGAATTTTATCCAATTGCTTTTTGGCATTTTGCTTTGCTTGCAGTTGAAAGATTTTCAGAGTAACCAAACCACAAGGAAATTGTTTGCTCCCATTCTACATGGGATTTGTTTTTTTTTTCTTTTCATATCTACGATTTGAAGCCAATTAAAGGGGCGAACTCACTCACAGAGAACTAAGCTGTTTGTTTTTTTAAAAACCAAACAAGCTGACGTTGCAAACAACAAAAAAAAGCAAAATATTATGAGAGTTCAGAACTTTGAAATTCTTGAGGAAGGAACACATTAAAATGTGTGATTTCTTTTCCTAAACTAATCCATTCTGATTGCCTTTTTCTGTTGGAAATTCCTACACCAAAAATATGTATGTATATACTGATGTAATTTTTCATCGCTGTCGCTGCCCTTTGTTGGTCATTTGTTGTGTATACGCCAGGGTGGCCATGTGAGGATGTTGGGCGTGTTCTCGTTGCGTCTTCTTTGGGGTGCCAAAGCTATCAAAATGCGGCAACAAATGACGACCGTGGCACGTCCGTTTTTCGTTGCCTTCGGCTGTGTTTCCTTTTATTTCGCTGTTGTTGTCCTCTGCCTGTCACTTTGTAGGTGTCACCCGAGGGGCGTCTTCGTCGGCGTCCAAATATGTAATGTGTGTCTGATTGTCTCTCCCCTGGCTTTCTTTGTTCGCCATTTGCTGTGTGCAGGAGCAGAAAATGTCATCGAAATTATTTTCCCGTCCACATGTGCACCGGCGGCCAAGAAAAACACACAATTGCATTCCCCTAGCTGAGTTATGTGGCCCATTTAGCTTGGCTTTGCGCCCTTCTATCTCGGAATGAATGGACAAGTCCTTCACACTGCTCTATGGGCGAATTTTATGAGAATCGTCGGTGCGCCACTTGAGGTGAAATTGTATTTATAACAGACCGACTTTATTTTTAATTCTGCCATGGAATAAATTCCAAAAAAAAAAGCGCTAACGCTCAACTGCACTTCAAAGCCATTTGACGGCGGCGCTGGGGTCGTCGCATAGCAAACGCCAAGGACACCGGGCTTATGCTTATGTCTGTGTCACTAGAAAAAATAGCAAAATGCGAGTATACAAAAAAATTGGGGGGCCTCGTGGACCGCCTGCCGTGAAAAACAAAAATTAAGCAGCTGCCGCCGTTGCGGTCGACGCGGCCGCTGTCACCGTCGACTTTGATGCAGGCAAGGATGTCGCGTGCCCCAGCTGCCAAACTCGTACCCCTGGCCAACACCGGCCTGGGCTTCTGTTCAAATGCAGCGGGGCATAAAGAGCGCCCACGTCCACACACCGTCGCCCTCGGACTGGCGGAGGAACAGCAACAAATTTGACAGAGCACGAGCCAAAAAATAAAACATGAAATACGAAATTCAACGTACAGAAATAAAAGGAAAAATGCCCAGCAACAAAGTTGCAAGTTCTGTTGCTGCTGCCCCAGCTGCCCGCCCAGGTGGACGGGTGCCCGAAACCTGTAGCTGAAGGGAGGAGCTCGTCCAAAAAGTTTTTCAAGTACCCGAATGGGGTTTTTTTTACGCTCGCTGGGTACTTAAATAACTGCCGGGCATTGTGGCTAGGATTATGGAGAATCAACTATTTATGCTCGGGGATTTGTAGCACAGAAATATCTCATATATTGGGGAACTAATTAAAATATTTATAGGCTAAATTATTTGGAACTGTTTAATGGATTTGGGGAACCAAGAAACTCTAGAATCGAATTAGATTACAAATCTGCATAATACTTAATTCTTAAAGGAGCTAAAAGCGTCTAAGATATTCAAAGAATGGATTTAATTATGAAGAATCAAATATTTATGCTCCGAGATTTATAGCACAAAAATATATCCTAAATTGGGGGATAGTCTGATAGTAAAACCAACTATTTAAAATATTAATAGGCTATATTATTTTGAACTGTTTGATGGATTTGAGGGTCTAACAAATTCTAGAACTGAATTAGATTACCAAATCTACAAAATAATTACTTCTTCAGGGCGTCTAAAATATTCAAATGGATTTAATTAAACTTGAAATAAATACATGAAATCTACAATTTGAAGTTTGCATTTTAAGCAATGCAAAGCCACTCAGAGTTGCATTTGCGTATTTGTGTCCCGTTAAAGGACTTACCGTACAATCAAGTGAATGAAACTTTCGCATGAGTTGTAATTGAAATTTAAATACCTAATGAAAGTGAAAATTTCTTTCTAGAAACTTAAATACAAAATCTTAAAGTAAATTTAGCCACACTCACACATCAGAGCTGAGTAAACTTTGTGTACGTGTAAATTTATGAATTTTTAACGGTTTCTTTTAACCGCCTTCCCAGACCTCAGGAGACCCCAACCCGATGGCCCAAAACAACTGCAGCTTTTAAATTATGCAAGCAACCCACACACACACAGGGACTTTTATTTGCGCGAGTATGGGGCACCTTTCAGTCAGACTTGCCACTTTTATTTGCATAAGCAGGAGAGTTGCATGCAAATTGTTGCGTTTTCTGGTTGCCTTTATCGTCCGCGTTGAACGCTGCCAGGTTGGCTGGGCCGGTCGAGCCAAAAATGCAAATTCCACTGAGTGCAAACAAAAAAGCAAAGCCCCCCCGCCCTCTCCCCAGACTGCCAACACGAGCGCTCAAGTGTAAAGCAAACATACAATAAATTATAAGTGCACACGCCAACATCGTCCATACCCACGCAATGGCTTCGGTTCCTTCGCCTGGGCTCCCAGGGAAGCTGCAATTTGCTCTAGTGGAAATTAATGAGACGTAAAAAGGTGATGCGTATGGGGGAGGCAGCCCTGAATTTAGTTGGCCGAATGCGGCAATAGTTGCATCTTCCGATTCACCGAGCTGCAAAATTCGCATTGCTCAAAATTTCACATGTGGCTGGTTGCCTGGCTTTTCCTTTTCCCACGAGAGACAAAATAAATGAGCTATCTGGGGAGCCATCCAAATGAAGCGTTCTATTTGCCATAGTCATCGATAATGGCGAAACCAGGAAGCTCGTTATCCTCACTAAGAGACGTGAGCTCTTTCGTAAACCAAGGATTGAATAATCACCATTAAAGGAAGTTTTCAATTCTACCGAGATTAAATTTAATGCGCTTTGCAGAAGATATTTTTTTGCCTACTTTTCGGGGCAACGTTGGGCACTTTAAAAATTATGGAATAAATTTGAATGTCTACCATTTAAGTTCGAAATATTTAATAATCTGAATAACAATTTAAAGATAAGCAGATAAAAATACCAATCTTTAAACTTTTAAAAGATTGGATAAAAAATTCACTTGGTTGTATTTAAAATGCGCAATTTTTCCAGTAAAAACTACGTCATCGGAAAAAATGAGCAAGCTTATCAACAACAGTTATATCATGGCAGTTATCATTTCCAGAACATCGCGCAGGCGACGCCGGCATCATCAGCATCCCCATCAGCATCGCCATCAAATGCAATTAGCCGGGACTATGGAAAAGTTGGAAACTTTGATTTGAACATCCCATCAACACCCGCAACCGCGCCCGCTCCCTAGAGACTTGGCAAAGCTAATTAAGTGGAGTGGGACTCCAAGCCGAATGCCAGGAATATCAAGGACTTTAGTTGGCGTCAGCTGGGCCTGCGATGTCGTGTCATCAAAGCAGAGCACCCAGTCAGCGGAAACTGCAGTGTCGATTATGTCATTTGAGGTGGCTGTAACCAAACTCCAGCCACCGAGAAGGACCTCCACCACTCAGCCCCCATAATGCATGTCCTATCTGGCGACATCAGCATCCCCAGCAACAGTTTGTGTGAGTGTAAGATTTTTAACGGCTTGTTTGCTCACAGGCCATGCGATAATGTGGGCGACGGCTGAGTGGGTCCACCCGGCGATCATTGAGCTCAAATTTAAAGTGCGTTGAGGGCCAGAGGTCGAAGCTCCAATAAATTTAAGCCACTGAATGATTCATAAATCCCAAGGATCCCAGTAATAACCAACTGACATCATGATTTTTATGGCGTGGAGAAAACAAATATCAATTAAATTATAATAAAACTGCAATACCCATAAATTGGCCAGCCAAGGCTGTCCAGCTAAGATGGCTAAATGAAGATGCATCGAGTCCGTAATTTGCCTGGCCAAATGAGGCGAGACTGCCGGACTGGTCAAGCGTTTTGGGGTCGAGGAAACGGGAAACTTTATTATGTCGACCGCGTTATGTTCATTCCTCCATTCTCTGTCTGGGGAAACAAGAGAGAGAGCGACGAGCAAAGGGAAAGGGACTGCAATTGTGTTGTACATGCGACATTTTTATGTTTAAATAAATGTGAATAATTTGTCAGCATAAATCGTAGATGGCGGATTATAGAACATGAAGGAGGAGGGACTGTTAATTTGTTGACTAATTGACCGTTGAAAGCCTGGTCAGTGGGCCCCAGACAATGCTTAATGGTCGGCCAGGCGAGTGGTTATTTAATGAACTAAAGCTCACCACTCGTAACCAAACCAGAAACCAATAAAAACCCTCGAGGTTTCCCATTCAAACCAATTGATTTTAATCATATGTTTTAATCCCTTCAAGTTGTTATTTATAGAAGAATGTAATAATGTTTTAAAAAACTCCCCATATCATCATTTAATCTATAACTGAGCTTTCTGCCAATGTTAGCTAATTGAAGCCTTGAAAACTTTTTTAATCCTCGAATTCTTCAGTGACCTTTCTGTTTCCTAAAAAACAAAGTCGTAGCACAAAACGCGGCTTGCTGCTTTGACATTTCCGTTTGAATGGCGAATCTGACAGCCTCAATCGCTGTGACCTTCACATGCCGTCCCCGAAATGCAACAGTTAAGGAACACGAGTCGCAACGATGCGAGAAAGTCAGTTAACCTAATGTAAACACGCAATTGCACACGCCAATTTTCCAGCCTACCGCCCACCCTTGCCAGGCAGCAGGCAGCAGGCGGAAGAAAGGATTTCGTAATTGAGCGCCAGTTCTGAGGCCCGGGATAAGTTCAAATAGAAAGGCTTCACCCGCAGTGTTGCATGACAGCCACAACGACGGTCCCCACACCCGCACCCACACCCACACACATGCCTCAGACGAGGGCGAGTGGAGGGCGAAGAGCCTGTGGGCCCTAAGACGGCAACGCGTCCTTGAGCGCACTTTTCTGCCACTTGCCTTCTATTTGTAATTTTAACGAGCTTTCTTTTTGTTGTTGCTGCTTTTGTTGGCGTTGGCTTTGCTGTTTTGCTTACATTTTCAGTTCAGTTCAGTCAACGGGTGCCGAGGACTTGTGCAATATTTGCTGCATGGCTCAAAGGACGTGGCCAGTGTTGTTGCTGCCGCGGCCATTTTCTTTTCAAGTTTGCAGCTGCGCGTGTCCCAATGCCGCCGTCTGCCAGGCAAAACTCACTCAAAGAAGAAAACGTATTTCCCCCTTGGCAAGAATTTACTACCAACTGTCTGCTTCGCAGTCCGGCGTATGGCAATTTCCGGCGGAAGCGCGCAAAACTTTCCCAGGTATTTAACTCTGTTACAGCCTTGCCATTTCAAATCGAGCTACTCAAATACTTAGCGAGCCTAGAGAGTCGGCCTCCCCAGACTTTTGACTACCGATGCGAGGCCGCCACAAGTCGTTTTTCAATGTGCACACTTCCGTTTGGCGTCTTCCTCACGCTTCCAGCATAAAAAGAAGACAATTCACAAAAGTCCAAACAACAAAAATACCTCATCCCCTCGATTACAGATATTTGCATATGTCTTAAGAGCTCTCGGGGGGCTCGGCACAAATAAAAGTCCGTATTTATTCAACACAAAATTGCTTTTAGTGCCCGAAATTCTACGCTCTCTCTACACTCGAAATAAGGTAGACAAGGAATACTAAATCCTGTCAACAAATGAAGCATTGAGTTGCTTCAATGGCCGGGGAATTATGTGCTAGAATATATTAGGTTAGCAAATTTAAATTAGAAATTCATCAGTTTTTATTCCCTTAGAAATATTTAAATAGAGCATTTTAAATTCGGTTTCTAATGGTTTTACCAAAAAAAAAACAAATATTCACCTTTTGTGTTCTGGCAAACCGCAGACGAGTGAATCAATTGAAGAGCTTTTTTAATTAAAAGAAAACAACCCAATGACATGGCTGACCCAAAAAGAGCAATTAAATTAAAAGTCGAATTTGTAAAGTCCGGAAATGTCACTCGAAGAATGCGACAAATTCCATTTGCACCCAAACGAAAGTGAAGAGCAGGAAAATCGACACGCAATGGAATTTTCCTTGACTGAATTGAATGCAAACGACATCGAAAAGCAAAAGGTCATTCGTATGCAGCGTCAAACGCCAACGAAACTTGAAATCAGCAAGCAAAAGGAAATGTATTGCCCTGCCTGCCGACATCAATGGGCTTAAAAGCTTAAGAGATTATTACATTTTTGCATCAACAAATAAATTGAAATGAGGCACACTTCAGAATTCCCATTTTTTAAGTCAAGTTTGTTGTTTTTAAGTTGAAATTTAGTGTATTTCTTAAGGGTTTTTATATGGAAGATAATGAGGATGAACGACCTAAATGGGGTCGCAGTTGCACAGGAGGTAAGTCTGCCTGAGAAAAAATAACCCAACTGATCTGTTCCCGTTCCAGCCTGTCTATTGCCCCAGAGAGTCTTGGCATCTTTAATGGGATTCCTGGCCCTGCTCTGCATTTATACTAACCGAATTTCCCTGTCGCATGCCATAACCGTGATTGTGGTGGCCAAGAACCGCACCAAAACCAATGAAACCGACGAGCCCCAAAGAGAAGACGTTTGCCCCAAAGAAGAAACCGACTCGGACGAGGCTCCCGTGAATGTCGGCATATACAATTGGTCCGAGGAGCTGCAAGGCTTCATCCTGGGCAGCTTCTACATAGGCTATCTTTTGTCTCACCTGCCAGGCGGGGTTCTGGCCGACAAGTACGGGGCCAAATGGGTCCTGGGCATATGCGTTTTATTGTCTGGCCTGTGCACAGCCGGATCGCCGCTGGCCCTCAACTTGGGTGGAGCTAATGCCCTCATAGTGGCTCGCATAGTCATGGGGCTGGCGCAGGGGCCGATTTTCCCGGCCCTCACGGTGTTCCTGGCTGCTTGGGTGCCGGCCAAGGAACGGGGCACCCTGAGCGCCTTGTGCTTCAGTGGCGGCACTGTGGGCACCATCGTGAGTAACTCCTGCTCGGGGCTTTTGTTGGCATCTTTGGACTGGCCATTCTGTTTTCTAATCTTTGGTGGTCTCACAGTTTTATGGTTCATCTTATTTGTAAGTGATGAAACCATTTAAAAGTTTGCTTGCTTTTTTAAATAATTTCTTTTAGGTCTTTCTGTGTAGCAGTAGTCCGTTTAAGCATCCCTGCATCAAGGACAAAGAGCATCAATATTTGCTGGAAACTATAGGAAAGCTCAAGAAGAAAAAACCTCCTATACCCTGGCGGCTTATACTCTGCAGCAAAGCCATGCTGGGCGTGGCCGTGGGGCAGGCAGGCCATGACTGGGGCTACTTCGTGATGATCACCTGCCTGCCCAAGTACATGGCCGATGTGCTGCAGTTCTCCATACGCTCCAACGGCCTGTACACTTCGCTGCCCTATATAGCCATGTGGATATCCACGGTGATCTGTGGCATTGGCGCGGACTGGCTCATTCGCTCCGGGAAAATGTCTGTGGCAGCTGAGCGCAAATGGGCCACATTTCTTTGTGAGTAGCCTCGTTGCCTTCTAACCAGTTTGAATCAAATTCTCCATTTATAGCCGCCTTTCTGCCGGGCCTGTTTATGGTGATAGCCTCGTATGCAGGCTGCCGTAAACTCCTGGTGATCGCTTTGTTCACCTTCTCCATGTTCGTCATGGGTCCCTACTACGCAGGCCAGAAGCTCACGCCGATGGACATGAGTCCCAGCTACGCGGGCACCATAATGGCCATAATCAATGGACTGGGAGCGATTTCTGGTATCATAGCGCCCACTGTGGTGGGCCAGCTGACGCCTAACGTGAGCAGAGATTTGGAGGTTTTTCCTGATCATTAATTGATTTGTTTGCAGGCCTCGCTTATTGAATGGCGTTTGGTTTTTTGGATCACCTTTGTGATATTCACCTTGTCGGGAATAATATTTGCCTTGTTTGCTGTGGCTGAGATCCAGGAATACGATCCCATGTACGATGCCAGCAAGAAGGAGGAAAAACAAAAATAGACAAGCGAAAAATAGGCTGGGTAGTTTTTCATTTGCCAGCCCACTTGATGGATACTGTCCAACATTAGGGTCATGTCTTGGCTTAACCCCAAGAACGGGGCGGGCTAAACTTGATGTCCGTGATTTCTCAACTTCAGTCAGCTGTCAACTGTGATGGCGGCCGGGTCGACTGCTCTCTAAAACTGGACTGGACGGACTAACAAATGACATTCAGTGTAACTTTTGAGGCAATTCAAATCGTTGGCCAGGATGTGGACTTGTTGGGGGTGGGCCCGCCTATGTCGGTACTAATGAAGTGCCTACTGAAGGAGACAGTCGACCGTCGGCAGTCGACAGTTGGACTTAATGACGCATGGCCTCACTCACTTCTGGCATTTCGCTTTAGTGGATTTGAGCCGCAGTGTTGGGCGTCCTTGGACTCCTTTGACTGAGGGGCGGAAATAATTTGTAGAAATTTACGTAGAATTAATGAGAAAACTTGAGCGGAGGCAAGAAAAATCCTAGAGACACAGAAGTTCAACCCAAAGTCTCATTATCCTGGTCGCTGCTGTTTCAGCTGACACTCAAAATTGGTTCCTTGCCAACTTTGAAGGCCTGCGCCGTCTACGCTTTCAATTTGTTAAATTAATTTGCGGCCGGCATGCCATCGATTCCTCACGATCCCTGTCAGCCACCAGGTCTCGGAATTTACAGAAAATCGATGCCTGTCGCGGTTTGCTGACCGGCCTCGCCGTCAAGGTGTGCGTGCCACCAGAAGAAGGGCGAGTCCTGGGCGGGCAGCGTGACCAGTTATTGTGACGGCAAACCGAATTACTTAATTAGAGTCCAACAGCTCCGGCGCAAAATTCCTTTCATGTTTGACGCTCACGAGCGCAGCCCCAACGTCAGCGTCACTCCAACGGCCGACTGACTGTCTGACTGACTTGGTAATCTGCATGGCGGCTATTAGCCTATTAAATGGGCTGAATCGCATATCCTAGGAAGTCTGTCAAAGGCTTCACCTTGACCCTGTTGCGATGGTTGCCGTTGCGCAAATGTCAGTTATGTTGTGTAAACTGCTGTGACCCCTTGACCTCTCCCATTCGCACCATAAATTTGCGCAAAGGTCGCATTTGTTCAGGTGTCAAGCAATTGAAACACACAAATGGAAACCCCCAAACCAAGAAATAATGTGACCTTTCATAAACCCCATTTTCTTATGTTGCTTATGCCAGCAAAGATTTCCGAGAATATAAAAGAAAGCCTTGCTATTAAATTGGTACCCAAAAGAATGACAGTTTTTGAGAAGATTCTTAAGGTCAATATCGGATTCTGATTAAATTCTAAATAAATTTTAAGAGCCAACGAAATTCCCCTCACAATTTTCTGAGCTGATTCCCTTACCTTTAAAAAAGATTCCTATATGTTAGATTCAGTTTTCCTGAATGGTTAAGCAATTAAAGATTATGGCCTTTTTTAAATGGGAATATCTCCCGTTTTCGGGCATACAAAAATTTCAAGAGAAAGGAAGACTTGCTATCGAATTGGTTCTCGAATGTCAAATGGCATCATCCAACTTTTTAGCTTAGTTACTAACTAAATTAAAAAGCCAACAAAATTCCCCTGACCCTTCTCTATGCAGGTTCTATTGCCTATAAAAAAGACTCCTTTACCAATATTCGTGAATCGTTAACCAAACGACTTTAATCACAACCTGTCAGCGGCTGAAAACGAAAGCCACTGGCAGCCGACAGAAATACGCGGGGCACATTAGCAATCGTACGTGAGGGCGGGAGTTCGGTTGAGCCGCCGACGACACACACATAAAATATGCAGAGTTGCCAATTAGGTAGGATTTTTATATGGCAGGACATAAAAATCGAACAATAAGCCATAAAAGGCTGAGCGCATTCCGATGTTTAGGGGCCTCGACGGCCCCGCCAGGCCCTCAAGCATTTCGAGCTGCGAGTGTTTTCTGGTTAAGTCCAATCTTGATCAATTTATCATGTACCGAGGCGACATATTCGACCCCCATTATTTATAGGTTTTTCGATAAGCTCCCGTCCTCGAGTCTCAAGTGACATGTGAGCGATTTTTTATGGCTTTATAATTTGGGCAGCGGCTGTTTGCCGGCGGCCACAAGAACAAACTTTAAAACCAACGCCCTCTACCCTTTTAAGGACTTGACACAGCCGCATTTGATTTGTTCTTTTCACAATTACATTTCCATTTTGTGGGTCCTGCGTGTGCAATAAAACAATTACCCCTCAAATGCACAGCCGAAAATTGTGTCTGGGCCTTTCAATTGTCGGTTATGGACAATGGTCAGATGCAAATGAGAAAGTTTACGGCCAAACTACAGGATCAAAAGTTGTCGGGGCTTTTGGGCCTCTAACTAGACTAAACAATGGAGCATACGATGTGTCAACTAGGATTTAACTGGACACCGTTGGGAGTTTATGGGCTCCTTCGGGTGTCCTTCTAATGTCTACTTAAATCCGTGGTTAAGGCCGCGGCTACACCGGTAAGTAATTTTGAGAATAATCAATAAAAGTACTCACTTTGGAACCGCATTAGTTTCATAAATTCTGGCATTCGTTGGGTGTCTGGGAGTCCTCGATGTTGCTAGTCTGGTTGCTCGTTTCAATTTTGTTGTTCATGTTTATGGGGAACTTTTGTTAACTTTTGAAGCGAACGCGAAAGGAAAATTTTGTTTTCTGTGTTTCTCCTTTTTGTGTCACGCGCACGCAATTTTAAGTGATTTGTTGGTTAGTTGGATTCTCATAAAATTTTTATAGAAAACATATAGACATTTACGTGGACTCACATTTGCCCTCGAGATTGTGTTGATTGAATAATTTTGCTTAATTTAAGATATTTATGCGGATATTTTTGTACACACGTTAAATAAGCTTAGACACCCAGAAATATATTAATTATATTCACGTTCACGATATATTTTTTATGATGATTATTTAGACACCGAAATTTTAGCTCCATCCCCAAGGCATCCTCAAAGCGAAGGGCTGCAACAAAGAAAGAAAAATCCATTATTTCCTCGGTTTATGTATGCTAAATGAGTTCTCTGTTATTCTAGATAATTTACATGCACAACCATCACCAGTCGATCCCACAGATAAACAACGCGGACCCACCCACCCGGTTCTGTGATTTCACAAATGTCACAACAAAAGCAGAAACTAACCAAATAACAGAACCCCCACGCCCCCATCCCATCCCAGACAGGACGGGTATTTGTTGGATTTGTGACCGTGTCCAGATGGAAAAAAGGTAATAAAAGGGTTTAGTTATGCATAGAAAGACCAAACAAAAAATCCTATAGAGCATGTGAGATTGTGGTGGAAATAGGAAAATAGACAGGCCCTCTACAGTGGGCTTTATCGAAAGTTCATTAATAAATTTTGTATGGCCTTTGTATGAAATTAACTGGGAAAATTGATTTCCTAAAGTTCAAAGACAGCTATCCAATTTAAAATTAAAATTTTACAGTGTACTTAAAATCAGGAATTAGGTTTTTAAGCCGCACGAAGGTTTATCGAATTAAAAAGGAATCTATAATAACCTGTAATTATTAATTTCCAGACAAACTTAGGAGAACTAAAGAATAAGTTAAATTTTGGTATTATAAATTAGTAATTTTGATATTATCAGAAAGAACTAAAATCTGCTAACAATCGATGAAAACTCCTTTTAGTTTAAACACAAAAAAAAAAATCTATAAAAATTGTTTTGTTTCTTTCCAAATTTTGTTTTTCTATAGCGAAATACTGAAATATTCACATTGTTTATTTTAGTATTCGACAAGAACCATTATAAATGTGTACCTCTTGAAATATTCAGAAAACATACGCTAATCCCCAGAGCCCATTAAATTTAAAATTCAGATATGTGAAAACGTTGATTGAAAATAACAAAAAAACAACAACAATTCATTGATCAATTTATGAGGCTCTTGTTTTTCGTTCATTTCCATAGTTTGCGTGGGGGGTGGGGAAAACTTTATTCCTTTTATTTCGCTGTGCCTTTCCTGTTGTTGTTGTTATTTTCTATAAGCGCCACAGCTGTCACCGACCCTCCGAAATGTCCATGGGCATTGGGTTTGTTGAATTTTGTTTATTGGGTATTTAATGCACGTTTTTCACATATTAAACGGATAAATCGAAGGGACTGTTGGGTTACATAAGCAGCGCATAATACCGCCAGCTTTATAGATGAAATTATACTATGTGCATATTACATAAAAAGGATTTCAAATTCAAACATAAACCCGAGATACCCAACGCCCCGGCCTGGCTGAAAATTGCACATTTACTGCAGCCCATAAAGTTTGATAATATAAAAATGAAATGGCCCCCCACATATCGATGGGGCTCACATATTTATGCGTCGTCTGTAAGCCGCCTGCCCGATGCATGCGAGGGCATAAAATCGCCAAGGAGACGGCCGAAAGTCGCTCCTTCAAGGGACCAGAGACTTAAAGAAATATTTTGAAAAGTTTGCTACTTCTGATTTAAAATTTAAAACAATTCAAATATTTTCAGATTTCCCAATTTTTCCCTCATTTTTTAAGGCTCGCGTCCGTCACGCCGGTGGAAATGTCAAACGCGTTTGCCTCCTAACAAATATTTGGGTCAGCAATGTGGAAAAATAACACCACTCGCCCACATTAGCGTCCGCGGGTGTGTGTATGTGTGTGGGTGGGTGGGGGTGTGAGGTGGGTGTTTCTGTAAGTTTACCGTATTGTAAAATCAATTTTCATTAAACGTAGCACGCAGCGGGGCGTATGAGTAATCGGGCAGACAAACCAACGGCGGGCAAACAAAGCAAAATGCCACCGATGACAATGCCGCGTTTGCCAGGAATTGACACAAATCAATTTTACGGTAATTTCGGGCCATCATTTTATGGGCAAAATCAAACAAAAAAAAATATTTCCAACAAAAGAAACTGTAGAATAATAAATATCATGGAAAATTAAGTAATAAAGAGGAAAGAATTAAAAGGCAAAAAAAGAAATCCAAACCATTCAGAAAAATGTGAAAGAAATTGTAAAATATTTTGGATTTTAAATCTTCAAGATTTTACAACTCAAAGTCATTCAGCAAAAGTTGTAAAAAAACTGGAAAGTATTACAAACCTCCCGATTTTGAGGAACGTATAAAAAATCTCATCTGAAATTGTTGTCTATTTAAATACCAAAGATAAGAAAACTGAAAACGAATCTTAAATTACTTCCCCAACTATTTTGGAAAGAGTTTTTCTTAAGCTATTGCCAAAAAAAAAATTACCTGTGACTTTTAATTTGATTTCTTTAACGATTTCGTTTTATGTTTCGTGTTTACGGTTTAGTTTGGTTGTTTTCGCGTTTTGAATTTCCGAATCGTTTAGTTTAAATTATCAGAACAATCATTATGAAATAACAACAGCAAATGAGAATCTTAAAGCCAGAGAGTTTAGGGCGCTTGGACTGGTGGCAGCGACGCGTTTCCGACTGCAACTGCAGCTGTTCGCGGTAATGGATGAGGCGATCAAAGTCCTTGCCGCTGGCCGGCTGGCGCTGCACGTCGTCCTGGGGCTGGTCGTCGTCGTCGGGGTCGCGGCCGCTGTTATCACCAAACTTTATGTTCGGACAGTTTTTAATGCACATTTTCCTTTGCTGCGGCTCTGGCAATTTATTTGATTACACTTTCCTGCCCGGCTTTTGCGCAATTACAATTGCGGCAAACGTAAAGTTTTCCCGCCTGCAAGTGGGTGGCACAGTTAAATAAACGAAATAATAGAATGGAATCCGCCTTAGATGATGGACGACGGAACAGCCCAGCGAGTTGGGATCAAAATTGCTCTGCTGTTTATTGAAAAGCATTAAAAGTTTTAATGGCGAGCTTCGGCGCCTCCGAGAATTGAGTGAGCTCAAGAAAAGTACGCCAGGCAATGGAAAATCGGGTAGGTATCCTGTGTGTACAATTTATTGAGTTGTACGCTAGAAAAGTTGCCGCCGCACACACGGACACTCACATCACACATACGCCGCGTAGCCGTTTAAAACTTTTACTTTCAATTTTCACCTCACCTAGCAGGATGTCTGAATTTTCATGCCACGTGTGTGTGTGTGCCTTGGGAATCGAGTACGAGAAAACGGAGCCGAGATAAGGATTCCCAGCCAGCCACAAGCGTCTATCGGCTACGCATCGTTCGCCAGCTTTTTGTATACTAACGGTACTGATAGCCCAGCTGAGCCTGGAACGAGCAGCAGCTGCTGGTGTTGGCGATTAAGAGGAGCCTGGTCCCCTCCTCGGGAAGAGGGAGCGAGCTCACGGCGCACGCCTGGAAAAAGAGCGTCCAAAGAGCAAGCCTTCGGCATCGGAAGAGTTGCCAAGTTCCCAGTCAACCAGGCAGTCAGTCAGCTTGATTGAGATGGTTGTTTATAACAACAAAAGGACACCGACGACCACTGGGCTTTTGTTGTTGCTTTCGTTGCTGTCGCTGCCGCTGCCGCTGCATTTGCTTACTGCACTTAAGTTGAACTTTGGAAACTTGGCAGCATGCTGGGCGCCTCTTGCAACTGATTTCAAGGAATTTCAACAGATTTGCTTGGTTCCCATTTTGTTGTTTTTGTTTTTATGCCATTACAGTGTTCGCTTGAAAGGATGGCGGCGGCTCTGCCAGCCCAAGTTCCTTCTTACATATGCACAGAATTTCGCCTTGACTTCCTCTTTGCGTGTGTGTGAGTGTGCGTGTTTGGTGGAAAGGGGAACACACAATGCACCCACACATTTGCATGTGTCGACTTTTAAACCAATCAAAATGACCTTCCTTATCCATAAAAAACCCCCACAGCTTGCCAGGAGGTCGAATTTAAGATTCCCAAAGCTTACAACATCTGCGAAAATATATAGAGACTGGCTAACCAATGGAATCTTTTATGCTTAGGCAGATTGTTAGTTGCTCAATTTGATTTTAGATCTCAATTGTCTAAACTGCATATAGGGAATTATTTTCCAGATCTTAAAGGCAAGCGAGAGATGCCACTGAAGGCGCAGAAGACAAACTTAAGCGGCAGAGCATAAAAAATATAAATCCTCAGGCTTTACTAACAAATTACAAGAGAAATACAAATATATATAAAAAATAAATTGTTGGTTAAGAAAACTGCTTTAGAAAAGGATCGAAACTACAAACTTTAAAAATATGCGAAAAAAGTCATGCAGTTGGTTAAGGAAGTTTTGTTACAATCTTGGGAATCCTACAATCTTGATTAATATTCCTCAGAAATGGAAATCTTATTATATTCTTTAAGTAGTTAATTGTTTTTCAAGTAATTGGGATTCAAAGTTTGAGAAGTCTTTTAAATTAATTGAAAGAAAATCAAGTCCAATGATCTTTTTTCTTAAGAGAAGTAAAATAGTTGCCCAAGTTGGTTTAATTTAAAACACAAATTGAATCATATGATCAATTTGTAACCATCATTTAAAGAATTTAAGCAAGGCATTGAAGCAATATTCATATAAAAATTAAATGTTTACCAATTCGGATTCGTCTGATCGTTCGATTTAAATGAAAAATATTTGCTTGTTTGCATTCTCCACTCCCTCGTGCAGTTTTCAGAAATGAACTCATTAAGCGCAAAAATAAAACAATTTGTTAGAGTCAAAAGTCAACAAACGAATTTCTGCCGATGTATCAATTTCCTGGGCTGTACTGCCGACTTTAAGTTCGGATCGTTGGTATGCATTGCATAGCTAAACAGAATTCTATAAACCCAATTCTGTGCCAAAAACGCAACTGTAATCTGTTTTGCATGACAGCAGCAGAGCTTCCGTTCTCGGTGCTCAGTGCTCAGTACTCGGCCGAATGCGAGCTGTGTGTTCAACGAAATTATCATCTATGTATGCAGCAGGGATGCTGGGAACGTGCCGGTTGTCGTTGGTCGGCCATCTGTCACACCTCTCGGCTTCCTTTGGCTCTCAAGGACCCAAGGTCCGGTTGCTTATCTCACACAAAACACTGGTTGCTCCAACAAAACTTGCCAAGCCCAGCCCAGCCCAGCAATTGGAGCAAACAGAACAACAATGGGAAAATAGCAACAGCAAAATGTCAAAATGTTTTTACACAGCCAAGCGCGAGAAAAAAAGAAGATTCTTGAAATTTCAAAGTTTCCATTATGCCAAAAAAAAAAAAATACTTCAGACGAAGAAACTTTAAGTAGACTCCCGCCCTCTTTGAAGTCCGCCAAAGGTCTCAACAAGTTTTGTTTATTTTTTTTTTGCCGTCATAAATGAGACGGGGGAGGGTGAGGGTGGCAGTGGCCGGCTATAAGGGCCGTTAAAAATCGGTTGAATATTCATTATGTCGAGTCATTTGACGAGAAGCCGAGCCAAACACAAACAGAGACTGAAGCGAATTTACGAGCCTGGACGGCGGGTTTGTTGTTCTTTTTTATGAGCAACGGCAAAGTTTTTCCTTCTTTTACATATTCGGGGGGTTTATGGGATGTGGGTGCTTTGGATTTGTTGATTATGTCGGCCACTAGGTAAAAGAAAAGTAAAACAATTGACGGCGAATTGTGGTAATAAAATGCCCGAGTGCCAAGAAAATAAAGTGGACAACTTTGCGAGTTCACATAATTTGCAAACAAATCGATTCACAAATGTGAACCAATAAGATTCCCAAGAACCCAAAACTTTGAAGGCCACTAAGACTTTAGTTTGTTCTCTTAAGGTTCAAAGAAATTATGACTGAATATTGAGAGATAAAAATAGAAAAGGAAGCCCAAGAAGAGACCATAAAACAAGATGAGAGGAGTGCCTTAAAAAAGATACATAGGGATTATTTACATCGAAATAAGTAAAGGAATTTAAAGGCAGAAAGCCGGGAAAGATTTTAATAAACCCAAAACAACGACGGGCCACAAAAAGATCACCAGTTTCTCTAATTGCTTTGGTATTTTAGAGTTTCATTTGAGTTTTTCTTCAGTTCGCAGCACACGACCAAAAAGAGGAGCAGCCAAGGTCACAGACACTGGCAACGCGGCCAGGAGGAAGCGTGTAGAAGGCGTCGACCCACCTAGGCCGCTTGGATAGTGGCAATGCGGCTACTCGCACACCCAACTACACACAAACACACACACACAGACACACACCTTGACGGCGGCAGCAACAACTCCGTGAAAGTAATGGGAGGGCAGGGAAAGTTTTTTTTTTTAACTAACTCGAGGAAAACTCGGCTCATTTTGAAGGACTTTTTGGCCATTGCTTTTCGGCCATTGTTCATTGTGTATTGCGCTAAAAATTAAGCGCAACGTAAAGTTCCCTCCAGGGGCGGCGGCAGGATGTTCTTTACACGCTATTTGAACACGCAGGCAGGACGGACAGCTGCCCAAAAAGTGCACCAAAAATTAAAGAAATTTACAAGATGAAGGAACTTAAGAAAAAAAAAAACTCATTATAAATTGAGAGTTAAATTATTATAATAAATTAAACACTTCGTAATCCAAAATTTATGTCTATAAAAAGTTAAATATTTCTTTTTTATGTTCTCGAATTATTTCCGAACATAATCTGGCATTCTTTGGGCTCGCAAGGCCTAATAATAATTCTCGTTAAAGAAATTAAAGTCGGAATAATAATTTGAAGAAGCAAATAAAACGAAATGAAATTCGAGTTTCTGTGCGGCGCGTGGTCTCCCCAACAAAACAGAGCAGAGTGTGTGGTGCGTGTCTACTCGCAATTGCGATGCCTGATAAGAGATACATTTTTTTGTTTTTTACGTACGTAGTACTTGCCAAGTTGGAGGCTAGGCTAACAATGTTTTTCACTTGATGCGCACATTTTCATTTCATTTTCAGCTAAAGCGGTTGATGGAATTTTCTGTGGGACGACTGGCAATGAACGGACGCGGCGCGGGACTCGATTGACGGTTTCGATTTTTAGATTTTTCAGAGCACTATTTAGATAATTTGATTTTAAGATAGCATAGGTAAATTCTATGTGGATATTTTGATAGGTACACTTAGAGGTTAGTACACTGAATATTTGATTAATTTATTTAAATTTGTTTGGGCTGCTGTAGTTGGTGTTGCGGCTGCTGGTTAGTTGGTTGATATTTTTAAGGTTTTTTCGAACTGGGAATTTTTGAAAATTGAAATATTTTTACTATTGTGCTGCGTGTCTGAGTGTGTTAACGAAATGAGGAAAGATTGTCTACTGGATTTGCAAAACTCGACTGCTGGACGACTCGAGTCGAGGCGAACGGAGCTTTGCTGCTGCTGCATGGACAACAGTGCGTATGTGTAATGCCCGTGCGTTCGCCTCTGTTTCTGTGTTTGTGTGTAGTGCGCGCGCAAGAGCGTCCAACAGAACCTACAACAGCTGAGACCGACCGCTCTCTCTCCCTCTCTCTCTGAAGAGAGCAAACTCGAGAGAGAGAGAGCGCTGGGAGAGAACAAACACTTGTCACGCATTGTTGGCATTTAAAGTGAAAGTAATAATGTCGGTTAACTGACCATCCACCCACATTCACACACTCTCTCTTTGGCTCTCTCCCCGAAGGAGCCGAGAGGAAAGGTCGTCGCCAAATTCACTACTACTGATAATAAGTGGCCAACTCATCGCTGCTGGCAATGCCTGCGAGTCCTGCCTGCCTGCACCTGTAGTGGCCTCGGCGGTGGATGACGACGGGAGGGTCGGCTCGCCGGAAGTGCCTAAGGTAAGTGGAATTTCCTTAAACCAACCCAGCCACCCTACGCACACCATATTCCTGAAATTCAATGACTTGTAAATGTCCAAAATGAACGTAACGTGAACGGTTATGACATCGATTGTTGTCACTGCCGTTGGCGGAATATCACGGTGACTTTAAATTGCCGGCTAGCGGAAAATCGTTGCATAATTTTATGCTTCTCCGAAAACGGAATGGAAATCAAATATCTCTTTAATATGTTGCGATATTTTGTTTTAAATTTAAAGCGAAATAGTTGGGGAGTTCGATATGGAAAAGCTGGGTTCTTTCGGAAGCCAATATAAAGAAGGAACTGTTAGAAAATCTCTAGATGATGCTTGGAATTGAATTCAGCGTACCCTTGGGCAGGCACAGAAAAGCTTCAAGACATTATTATCAAAGATAATGCAGTCTAAGAAAGACTTTATTTTGAGAGCGGAAATATTTCTCATATTATTATGACAAATTCTGCTCTAAATTTGGATATGTCTAGAATTTTTTAAGATCTTTTAAACAAATGATTATAATTAAATTTAAATAAAGATCCTATAATCTGCGAAAAGTTGAAACTCCGTCATAAAGAGTCCATTGAAATTTTAATATATTTATCTTGTGTATTATCTTGTATTCATCTAAGTCTTTGACCCTTCTATGAAAGTAATAAACAGTGGTGGTCAAAAAAATAGTAGCGCTGCATTTAATTATAACAATAAAGTTCAGATCGAATTTACTTTTGTGTTTCTTATTTTCAATAAATATTTAGATATCGCCGGGTTGTTTAAAAATTCTCTGCGAATTCTAATATTACTGAAACAAATATAATTAAAAATTTAGGACTACATTTTGATACATATTTTTAGAACTGAATGAATTTATAAGTAGCGTTACTATTTTTTTGAGTGCCACTATATAAATTGCTAGAAATTCTAGAATTCATAATAAAATTCGATTTCAATTCTCTTTTGTTATTGAATTTCTGGTCTTTTGACGCGTCTGACACTCGAGCTCAATCAATCCCTATCCCGTCTCTAAAAAGTCTTGAAAACGTGCTCGGTAAAGAATAAAACCCAAAGACAGTTTGGCGAACTCAAAGATTACCGTACGAAGAATATGAAACTTGGATAGACGATCTAAAGTCGTAGAACTCCAAGTCTTTTTCATATAAAGCCTCAAGCAGAAGCTTCGATTTATAATAGTGAAAAAAGCCTTCTCAATGGAAACACCAACTGCTTTGGTTTTACTTCTGCTGGTAGGCGGGATCTGCAGTAATCCCGCCCCAACATGCAAGGAGATCAAGTGAGTTAAGATCCTCAATGAAAGATTTAAAACATTAACCCCAAAAATACCTAGAAAGCCGACTTTACAAATAAATAATGAAAGTATGATAAAAGCCCAAATGGAAACTACTGAGCCCGCTGCCCAAATTACCACCGAGCGGAGTCCTGTTCCCAATTTTGATTATGGTTTCCTGGGTCCTGATCCAATCGACCAGGACTGGTACCGCATTAGCCTAACTCCCAAGCTGATGAACAGCTTAAATTACCGCGTTGAATTCGCCACAAGGCAGTCACCGCCCATCGACCAGCAGACAGCCCATCGTCATGACCAAATCGTGGGCGATATGCTGAAATGGTTAAATTGCTGGGAGCACAAAAGCCTCCAAAGTCTGTACGATGATTTCCTTAATGACGAAAACGAGGAATATGAAGACGAAGAGGAATCTACTAAATCGACTCCACAAAAACCCCGCAGCAGTGAACTCAACCGGCAGCTGTTGCTGTCCAGCAAAGAGAGCAGCCAATCGGTCGCCGATCCTACAGAAAAGGGTCGCCAAAGATCTTGTAATTTTATTTATTTCATAAGAGGCCTAAAATAACTCAAATAAAACCACATAGCCGGCTTAGCAGAGGCTTATCTAAAAAGAATTGAACAGGTGCTTATCAACCTCAGAGCCGAAATATTTTCGGTTCCCTCGTGAGTAGAAATTCTGCCGCAGACAAATCTATTAGTGTTTTCAGAATGGGTGGCGTTTTTTTCCTGCTGGTTTTAGTTTTTCTTTGTCTTCAAGGTCTAAAAGTCTACGACAATTCCAGGCTTTGTCAGGGAATACTTTAAAGTCTCTTACCAGCGGCAACGAAGCCGATCTTCTGGTAAATCAAACCCACAATCATTTTATGGAGCTTAAAAATTAAATCGCTCTACTGACTGAAGAACTGGCAAAAACAAACAAGCAAATGAAAATTTCCAAACCAAACTGAACTCTTTAAACCTTGAAATTCGGGATCTGCAAATCGGTTGAGATTTTTATGGCACTGCAAATGAAACGCGACTAATCACGGCCCCTGGAATTGGCGCTTTCCTTGCCCCGTGCAATTCGTAATTCAGCGAAGAGTCGACGGAAGCGAAGACTTTCAACGCAATTGGACAGATTACAAAAACGGTTTCGGTAACTTGACCGGCAACTTTTCATGGGTTTGGAGAGAATCCACCGACTGACCTCAGGCCAACCGATGCTCTTAAAAATTTAATTGCGCGAGCAGCAAAGGAAGGAGAAGTTTGCTGTCTATGATCGCTTTGAAATTGGCAGCGAAAATGAGAACTATAAACTGATAAGTGTAGGCGACTTCACGGGCAATACTGAGAATCATTTGGCCGGTGATTTGGGCATGGAATTTTCAACCTTCGACCGCGACAACGACGAATGGCAGCAGGGCAATTGTGTGGCTCCCTTCACCGGGGCCTGGTGGCACAAATACTGCCAGTTGTAGGTAAGAAAAGTAATTTAAATCCTTAAAGAAATAATAAAATACTTGATGGGATTTCAGTCATTTGAATGGGAAATACAACAACCTGAGTTGTGATATCGACGAGCTGAGCTTTGTGCAGCTGATGATCAGATCGAAGGAGATATAAACTCAAATCAGGAACTCAAAGGAACTACAAAATTACTCACGAAGTATCAAATATAAATAAATGAAATCCTTGGTCCTTTGACCAAACACAGTCCCTTTTACGGTATACAAAAGCTTGCAATGCTTTGAAAGCTTTTACTCTTCTGGGTTCTCATTGGCTTCGTTAGTCCAACGGCCTTCACTGATAAGCGACACCGCCTCGGGATTGCACCGAATTGTGTGCCGGAGTCAACGTTTTTCACCCTCCCCACCCCACACACCTCATTCTATGGTTAGGAGAAACTTTGGCCCAATTACAAAATGCAGAAGTTTGAGCTTGACACAGTTTAGGAAACAGCTGACTCAATTGAAAGGAAATTTTGGGTCAATGGAATTTTAGATTATTTCAGGCCTGTTGCAGGTGCCCCTGACCGCCAGTTTCCCGATTCAAACGCTCCAGTTTGCCATCCCGCAATTCATACGCCGGTCGATAGACCAACTTCTTCTCCTCCGTACTGTACACCAGCAAACTGTCGTTCTGCCGGGTGGAGCTCTTCTCGCCCAGCGACGTGTAGCCCTGGTCATAAAGCCGGCAGTAGGGCACCTTAAACTCCCTGAGATAGGCCCACACATCCTCGTAAGTCCACTCCAGCAGGGGAAACACCCGCATAAGCGAAGGCCACCCCTCATCGCAGGGCGCCATTTCGCTGAGATGCCCGCAGCCAGGATCGCTGCGCCGACAGCCCAGCAGCATGGCAGCCACGCCGAACTCCGCCACGGCCTGCTCGGTGGCCCATTTAATGCTGCCCTGGTAGCGCCTGAGGTGCATGGGATAGTGCCAGGAGCAGAAGTCAATGAAGGCTTCGATCTCCATAAACGAATCGGCGGTTTGAACGCAAATGGCGCCAAAGGAGTTCTCGAGTGGCTGCCTGGCCAGCAGGTCCAGCAAAACTGTGCAGTCCTTGCCGCCATTGAAGCTGAGCATCACCTCGTGGGGTGGATAGGTCAGCAAGGATTTCTCGATGATGCCGTTGGCCAGTTTGACCTGTTGCCTTAAACGGGCGGAAGCTTCGCTACTCGAGGACATGGCCAGCCAACGCTGAAACAGTTTGAATTTGGCTGACATATTCACTTTGACTGGGCTGGCAGTTGTTGCTGGGCGCTCTGAGAATTTCGACTTCCATTGAATTCATGGAAGTTCAGTGCCCGAAATAACAGATCTGGCCGAAACGCTGAGCCAGCGCGGCCGCTGAATTCGGTCAATGCTTGGCGAGGCAGTTTTCCGACCTCAGCCGGGCCCCCAATTGGGTATAAAAGCCGCCGTCCACGGGTCAGTCAGCACCACAGTTCGCTTTTCGCTTCTTAGCCACACAAGCCAATCAACAAACCCTCAAATCACCATGAAATTCTTCGTGTTCGCCGTCGTCGTCTTGGCCGCTGCCGTTGCTGCCGATAAGGAAGATAAGATGTTGGGCTCGTCCTACGGTGGCTCCAGCAGTGGATACGGCAAGCCAGCTGCCGCTCCCTCCTACTCCGCCCCGGCTGCTCCTTCCTACTCCGCCCCGGCTGCTCCTTCCTACAGCGCCCCAGCTGCCCCGGCCTACTCCGCCCCGGCCAACATCCCGGCTCCTCCCTGCCCCAAGAACTACCTGTTCAGCTGCCAGCCCAACTTGGCCCCAGTGCCCTGCAGCGCCCCAGCTCCCAGCTACGGATCCGCCGGTGCCTACTCCCAGTATGTACCCGTCTACGCTCCTCATCCCGTCCACTTCTAAGGAGTGACTAGCCATCGCCCGCCGGTGCCGCTCAGAAAGCAACCCAAGGATACCAAGCAAAAAAAAAAAGAATTTAATAAATCACAAAAAAAATCATTGAATACCGAAAATCAAATATTGAATTTTATACTGAAAATAAGGGGGAGGTTACCGCCACAGAAAATGATCTATAATAATCTCTTAAGATTGTTGAGAAAGAGAAGAGCCTTTTCACATTTTGGATATAACTTTGGGGATAACCTTTCTGGAACTTAGAAAGGTCTTTCTACGACTTTTGAAAAAACGAAATTCCATTTAATCTCCCTTAGGAGAATCCTATATCGGATTTGATATGGTTAAAAAATACAACTAATGACGTCCACCGTCCACTTGATGTACTTTTTCCGGTATCTTCTCCTCTTTAAACAAGAATGGAGATCTAAATGCTCTGTGAACTTAACCCTAATACAGTCCACAGTATGCAGTCCACTCTCTGTGAACTTAACCCGAATGCAATCCACAGTATGAAATCCATACTCTGTGAAATTAATCCGAATACAATCCACACACTGCGAACTTAACCCGAATGCAATCCACATTCTGTGAACTTAGCTCGAATGCCATCCACAATCGCAGTCCACACGATTGTGTGGGAATCTCTCCTCAAATCTTGAAGTCTTGCCATTTTCCCTGCTTTCCTGAACACACATAGCCAAATTGACCAACGAAAGAGGAATAGAAAATGCGTAGTAGGTACATAAATACATATTTACATATGTAATTACATAAATACATCACCGTTGGGCGCAAAATATCACTTACGGCTGCAAAAGTCGGAAAACGCAACACCACAAAAAATGCCGGCATTTCCCCCGATTTTGCCTAGCACGCCGCCTCGGATTTTGGTCAGTGCTTGGCGCGGCAGTTTTCCAGTCCCCACCCAGACCCCCAATTTGGCATAAAAGCCGCCAGCAGACCAGCCATCACCACAGTTCGCTTTTCGCTCCTCAGCAATCAACAAGCATCCAATCCACCATGAAATTCCTCGTGATCGCCGCCGTCGCCTGCTTCCTGGCCACCTCCGTTGCTGCCCTCACCGAGGACAAGATGTTGGGCTCGTCCTACGGTGGCTCCAGCAGTGGATACGGCAAGCCAGCTGCCGCTCCCTCCTACAGCGCCCCAGCTGCCCCGGCCTACTCCGCCCCGGCTGCTCCCTCCTACAGCGCCCCAGCTGCCCCGGCCTACTCGGCCCCGGCCAACATCCCGGCTCCTCCCTGCCCCAAGAACTACCTGTTCAGCTGCCAGCCCAACTTGGCCCCAGTGCCCTGCAGCGCTCCAGCTCCCAGCTACGGATCCGCCGGTGCCTACTCCCAGTATGTGCCCGTGTACGCCCCATATCCCGCCCACTTATAAGGCCTGACAAAAGTAACAACCAAAAATATAGAATTCAATAAATCAAAAGAATCGAATTGACTCGAAACATATAAAAGAGATATGGAGAGTAATTTTTTATGGGGATTTGTAGAATTTCCCTGCCCGCGATCCGCTCCTGTAACTTTCGCCTGCCCGCGATCCGCTCCTGTGATTCACGCCTGCCCGCGATGCGCCCCTGTAACTTTCGGCTGCCCGCGATCCGCCCCTGTAACTTTCGCCTGCCCGCCATCCGCCCCTGTGACTCTCGCCTGCCCGCGATCCGCTCCTGTAACTTTCGCCTGCCCGCGATTCGCTCCTGTGATTCACGCCTGCCGGCAATCCGCCCCTGTAACTTTCGCCTGCCCGCGATGCGCTCCTGCGACTTTCGCCTGCCCGCGATTCGCTCCTGTGACTCTCGCCTGCCCGCGATCCGCTCCTGTAACTTTCGCCTGCCCGCGATCCGCTCCTGCGACTTTCGCCTGCCCGCGATCCGCCCCTGTAACTTTCGCCTGCCCGCGATGCGCTCCTGTAATTCACGCCTGCCCGCGATCACACAAACAATTCAAACGTCGCCATTTACTCCCAAAAAGAACATGTAAAATTACAGCTATTTATACATACATACATATACAGTCGTCGAGCGCGCCCTTAAATACTGCAACGCAAAAAGACTATGCACGTCGGCTAGCCTAGCAAAAGGGCGAACGCAAAAGAGAGTGCGAAAGAATTGAACAATTGCATTTACATATGTACATACATACAGTCGCGCTTGTAAATGCCGGCCACCTGGCGAACGCAAGAAGACAAAGCATGGCAACCCTTCTACCCCCTCTCCTATAATTTAACTAACTGCGCCATTTAATTCGGCAAAGGCAGCGAGAAGAAGCATGCAAAATGTATGTATGCAGACAGACCCCCTCTCCTATAACTTAACTAACTGCGCCATTTAATTCGGCAAAGGCAGCAAGAAGAAGCATGCAAAATGTATGTATGCAGGCAGCCCCCTCCCCCCTCTCCTATAACTTAACTAACTGCGCCTTTAATTCGGCAAAGGCAGCAAGAAGAAGCATGCAAAATGTAAGTATGTATACGCGTGTGTGTATGCATTTTGCAGTAATTTGGTAGAAAATTTGTAAAAATACTTAAAAAATCGCACTTACCTTTAGTTTCCTTGTTCTTGGTGTAGGTCATGGCTTATGTTGTTGTATTTTAAAGCCATTTAATTTAAAATCGAGCGGTTTCCCGGTTAAATTCGTTGATTTTCAATAATTCACATTTTGCACCCACGCACGACACCTTGCACGTTCCGATCGCGAATCGAGAATGACCGCGGCGTGCGCTTGGCCGGGCCGAGCCGAACTTTTGTGCAGGAGAGGAGCTTTTTGGAAGAGAGCTTTTTGTCTATTCTGGAAGCTTAACTCGAGCGGTGTCTTTCGTTTGTTAGAGAGTTTGGGCACCAACTGCACACATGCATACATACACATGAATGCATGCATATATGTACATACATAAGTATGTATGTACATAGAAAAGACGACATTACGGGCAACTGCCAGGGCCCTGAACTAACCACGTTTTTTTTAAGATTTCAAGGCGCCAGCGATCAACGGAAAAACATGTTTCTATAAATTTGACTTATTGGGCCTTGGGGGAGTTTTAAAATGAAAGCTTAGGTGGTCAGATGGACAGACTGGAGAGTCGAGTAGATGAAGAGAAGTTGGAGACAGGCAAATGATAAGGAGGGGGGGGGGGGGGGAAAGTTCCCAAAAAATCAACAAACCAGAAAAGTTAAAAAAATCCACAAAGGGCAAACGAAACCCCGTGAAACCCCAACCCCCAAGCCCAATGGCACGCCTGGGCCAACAA